>JBBDGP010003758.1:0-261962 GCA_037952835.1 Lithobates septentrionalis
CATCGAGACATCAGGCTGGAAGGCAGGCACAAGCTGGGCAGCGGACAGGAACACACCAGGGTGGCAGCGGACAGCACACCAAGCTGGGCAGGGCGGACAGGAACACATCAGGCTGGGCAGCAGGCATGGGCACTTCAAGCTGGGCAGCAGGCACGGGCACTTCAAGCTGGGCAGCAGGCACGGGCACTTTCAAGCTGGGCAGCAGGCACGGGCACTTCAAGCTGGGGAGCAGGCACATCAGGCTGGGCAGCAGGCATGGGCAGTTCCAAGCTAGGCAGCAGGCACGGGCACTTCAAGCTGGGTAGCAGGCTCATCAGGCTGGCAGCAAGCACGGGCAGTTCAAACTGGGCAGCAGGCACGGGCACTTTGAGCTGGGCAGCAGCACATCAGGCTGGGCAGCAGGCACGGGCACTTCAAGCTGGGCAGCGGGCACAGGCACTTCAAGCTGGGCAGCAGGCATGGGCACTTCAACCGGGCAGCGGGCACATCAAGCTGGAAGGCTGGTTCATCAGGCTGGAGAGCGGGCACTGGCCCCTCAGGCTGGAGCACTGGCCCCTCAGGCTGGAACACCTCCGGCTGGAACACTGGCCCCTCAGGCTGGAACACTGGCCCCTCAGGCTGGAAGGCGGGTACCAGGACATCGGACTGAATAACAGGCACTGGGACGTCAGACCGGATAGCAAGCACTGGGATGTCAGACTGGGTTTCATTAGCTGGTGTGGAGGCAGGTTGAGTTACTGGCAGGATTGGTCTTGGTTGGAAAAAAAACTTTTGTTTTTTCTTGAGTTTTAGTCACTGAAGCTCTGTAGGTGAGGGGTGCAGCAGACTGGGAAAGGAGGATTGGGATATGGTGGAGAAGAGATAACAGTAGCTGGGGGAAGTTTTTGTGGATTAGTAGGCAGCGGAGAAGAGGCAGGTGGTTGAATGCAGGGATCGGTACAGGGAGCAGAGACCGAATATAAGTATCTGGTTGGGAGCAATGTATACTGGAGCTGCAACTGAGTTTGGCGTGGATGATGGGGAGACAGACTTGTGGGCAGGTAGGTGTCTAATGGCAGAGGTGGGTTTGTTGTGGATTGGTTGGGGCTGGTTGTAACATATTAGACCATGCTGAGAGTATGGGTTGGACAAAGACAGATCACATGCTGCCTGTCTAACAAGGGTCTGTACTGAGTGAATACACTCCAAAAGCTTCTGCTGAGAACAGATGGAATAGTGCTCAATAAAGCATGTGGAATCATCCTCTAACAGCCACACCAGAGACTCCACCTGATCAGCACTGAAAGGGGAGAAAAATCATCACTGGTCTTAGGAACAGCAGACAGGGCCAGCTCAGCACATATTTGGATCAAAGGCTGCACATCCCCAAACAACATACAGCCCTGGTCAACCAGGGAGTGGGCCAAACTGGATCATCTCAAGCAGCTGGTCATTGGTCCACTCTTTTAGTGACTGACGGAGATACTCGCCACTTTCTGACCCCAGGCAGAGCATAATATGGGATCACATTGGGATTCATTCCACAAAAGCCAGCAGAACCAAGATGGTTCCTCTGTGCAGCCACTTCTGTCAGGGATGGTCCTGGTATTCTGTCATGTACCAGATAAGACCAGAACTGTGTGGACTGCAACAGAGGAACCCAGACGTGTATAAGTGAAAATTATAAATGATTTATTAAAAGATGAATGAACAAATATAACACAACCACCTCCAATATCTCTCAGTGCACCACAACCAATACAAAACAGAACCCCACAAATAATAATAATAACAGAACAAACATTTACAAGTAAGGGAAATAGCGAGATCGTAAACAGAGCCAGGCCAGGGTCATCAACGGAGGGTCAGCAGCTGGGGAAGGGAAATAAACAGGACAAGACAGGATGGATGGATCACAGGAGGGACGGGTCAGATACAAGGCTCAGGGTCCAGAGCAAAGGAAACAGACAGGTGAAATAACACCAGCAGGGAAAGATTCCCCTGACAGTTCCAAACTGCCAGGAGACACCTGCTGGTGGACCCCAGTACTGCACACCAAAAGGAAGCCCCGAAATGCAGGCATGAAATGCATAAAATGGAGGGGGTGCATGAACGGTGGTAATAGTGTGGGGAAGGGTTGTTTAAAGAGCCGAGGGGGAGGGACAGGAAGGGAGGGGTCATTATAAGAGGTTTAACCTGGAGGGGTTAACAGAAAGCTGGAAAGAAAGTTAGGAGCAGCATGGCAGAAGTGGAGCGCATCATGGCACAACTACGTGCGGAGGCTGCAGTGAGGCACGGGCACGGACTGGCTTACTGGAGGCGATCGGGTCTGCTATAGAGCAAGCAGGACCTCAGACAAGCACGGGAGAGAGGAGCGGCATCAGAGCGCGGAGGTCCCGTCCGCCTGAGCGTTTCTCTCCTGAACGGGCGGCACATAGAGAGCAAGGAGGCCCACCGGCAAAGAAGAAGGCAGGCCGGGCGAACGGAGGAGAGACCATTCCCATGGCGGCAAGGTACAGGGAGCGAGCGTGTACACATGGCGGGACTGGGAGAAGAGGAAGAGCCGGGAGCGCGAGCCCCGTCCCCCGGATAACGGCAGAGGGCCCCGCTATGAATGCCAGGAGAGATGCTGCTATCCCTGGGCCGTCCAATTCTGCGGCAGGGGACATGAGGAAGGATGGAAAAGAAAGAGGCAGAGGCAGGCAGGCAGAAGGAAGAGCGGAGGCCTACAGGGCTGCGGTTTCATGCACCGGCCCTGCAAAGGCTGTCCAAAAGTCTGCGAGCGGATACGCGGCAAGGAGGCGGGAGAGGATGGAGATGTCGGCGGCAGCCAAGGTTCCCAGACCAGGCGGGCTTTCAGATATAGAAGAAGGCGACGGGGACTCCGGTGAGCAGGAAGAGGCGTCTGAAGAAGAGGAGGCGGCCCCCCCTTCCAGGAGTGCGGATGAGGAGGAGAGCAGACAGTCGGCTGATGGGACAACGCCTGTGCAGCCCGGTGAGTCACCACATCTGGGGTTAGAAGGGAGAAGCAGGGTAGGACATGATACGCATAGGCCTGAGGACAGTGCGAGGGGGGTGGTTCCATCGGAGGGGGGATCAGGTTTATTGGGTTTTTTAGAAGGCATTAAGGAATTAGTGCAGAGGTTTGAGGCTGGAGAGCGTATGGCGGGAGGCCCGGCAGCTGCGTGGGTCCCACCAGTGGGGGGCAGTGTTGGTACAGCAGGGGTTGGGACGCCCGCACCGACAATGGCGGGGGCGGTACCAGCCCTGGAGTCCACGGTTCGTGACTCTGCGCAGGGGAAGGAAAAAGCTGTGGAGGCGGCAGAGAGGCAGGATATAACCAGGTTGGCGGATGCAGCGCGTTGCGAGGTGTATGTGTGTTACGAAGGGCCTTTGGGAGCACACTTGAAACAGGAGGTACGGGAGAAGCTGTGGAAGGGTGAGTATGTGGAAATATTTTCACTGCTACCTTTGGAAAAATTTAACTTGGATAGAGTAAAACCAGACAGTTCCAAGAAGGAGGATGAAGAGAAGGAGGTATCGGCTGATACCTAGAACATTTGCCAATTGGTTGCAGGCGTTTGCAATTATGGCCAGTGTCATAGGGGAGAAGCACCCGGAGTACTGTTCGGCATTATTCTGCTATCAGGATGCGATAGGGGAGGCCTATAGAGTGTATGGCGGCACGGGCTGGCTGAGATACGACGAGCAGTTCAGGCAGCGGAGAGCGATACGTCCAGAGCTGCGTTGGGACCACAAGGACATTAGCTTGTGGATGCGCTTGATGACGACGACGAGGGCTCCGAACCAGTTTTTTCAGGGGGGAGCCGGTGGACCATCAGCCCAGGGACATTCGGCTGGAAACAGAAAAGGGGTTTGTTGGCAATACAATTCCGGAGTCTGTAAATTCGGTGCAGCATGTAAGTATAAGCACGAGTGCTCAGGCTGCGGGGGAACGCATCCAGCATCTAGATGCTTTAAGCAGGGAAAAGGCAGAACCGGTGATGTTGGACAAAAAAGGGAGGACGCCGGTGAAAGTGGAAAGGATGCGGCCGTTTCTCGGTAGGTATCCCGACAGCCAAGCAGCGAGGTTGCTAGATGAGGGTTTTACGGGGGGATTTAGGATCCCATGCAGGATGACGGTAGTTCCACAAGTGCCCAACAATTTACGTTCCGCATTGCAACATCCGGAAGTGGTTTCGGAGAAGCTGGCGAAGGAGGTTGCAATGGGGAGAATGGGAGGTCCGTTTCGGACGGCACCAATAGCCAATTTGGTGATATCACCACTAGGTGTGGTGCCCAAGAAGGAGACCAACAAATTTAGGCTCATTCACCACTTATCTTTTCCGAAAGGGGGATTGCGCCGTTATGGAAAAGGAGCGTTAATGGCCAAGGCAGATGTCGAATCAGCTTTTTGGCTGTTGCCGGTACATCCGGATAGTTTTAGGTTGCTGGGGTGCCAGTGGAAAGGGGAGTTTTACGTGGACAAATGCTTGCCGATGGGTTGCTCAATATCATGTGCGATATTTGAACAATTCAGCTCTTTCCTGGAATGGGTAGTGCGGGACGTGTCGGGTGTGAATGACATGTGTGAATGTGAGATGACTTTTTATGCATAGGGCCGGCATCATCTAGAATCTGTGCGGTGTTATTGGCGACATTGCAACATATCGCTGACAGATTCGGCATTCCATTGGCTGACGAAAAAACGGAGGGACCTTGCACGGTCATCACGTTCCTAGGCATTGTACTAGATTCTGAGGCAATGGAATGTAGGTTACCGGAAGACAAATTGGAAGATTTAAAGAAAGAGATTGCAGGATTAATTGGGTTGAAGAAAGTGCAACTTAGAGCGCTGCAATCAGTGCTAGGTAAGCTAAATTTTGCTTGCCGCATACTACCAATGGGGAGAGTGTTCAGCCGACGGCTGGCGGCCAGCACGAGTGGAGTAAAATCTCCAAGGCATTTTGTGCGATTGGTAAAATCGCACAGGGAGGATTTAAGGGTATGGCATACCTTTTTGGAATCATTCAATGGAAGGGCGATGTGGATGTCTGGACCGGTCAGTAATTTCGATCTGGAATTGTTCACTGATGCGGCAGGGTCCACGGGTTTTGGGGCGTTTTTCCAAGGCCGGTGGAGTGCGGGTCCTTGGCCTCAGTCATGGATAGAGGAAGGGTTTATCAAAAATTTGGTTTTATTGGAATTGTTTCCAGTAGTATTGGCAGTGGAGCTATGGGGCTCATACTTCAGGAATCTGAAGGTGCGTTTCCACGGGGACAATTTGGGGGTGGTACAAGTGATAAATAGGGTAACAGCATCGTCTCCGCCGGTGATTAAATTGTTGCAGCATTTAGTGTTAAGGTGTTTGCAATTGAATGTGTACATCCATGCAGTTCATTTACCGGGGGTGGAGAATGTAGTAGCTGATGTGTTATCTCGCTTCCAGTGGGACAGGTTCCGAGAGTTGGCGCCGGAAGCGGAGCAACGAGGGGTAACTTGTCCCGATTGGCTGTGGGAGATACCGTTGGCGTCATCGCGGGATGGATTCAGCAGTCGGTAAGTGGGGCCACTTGGGCGGCGCACTCAAAAGTATGGAAGGAGTGGTTGGGATTTGTTCAGGAATGCGGTGAGGAGCCGTCAGGTACATCTTTGCGTTTGTTGTTGCTATATTACGTGGCAAGGAAAATGGAGGAAGGGGCATCTGTAGCGGTGTTAAATACTCAGTTAGCGGGTTTAGCTTTTCTTTTTAAGCTGCAAGGTCAGAGGGATGTCACGAAGGATTTTTGGGTGCGCCAAGCGCTAAAAGGGTATAGGAAAAGGAGAATCAAAAGGGATTCCAGAAGACCAGTGACGTTTGAGATTTTGGGGAGGATAGTAGCAAAGTTGGGGGAGGTATGCTCTTCAGAGTATGAAGTAGCATTGTTTAAGGTGGCGTTTGTGATAGCCTTTTTTGGAGCGTTTAGGATAAGCGAGCTGGTTAGTCCGGCAAAAAAAGTTCAAGGTGGTTTGGGATGGCAGGAAGTTCAAGTGGAGCGTGGCGGTTTAACGTTGTGGGTAAAGAGGTCAAAAACCGATCAAGGGGGAAAAGGCAGGATAGTGAGGGTTTACCCGATTCAGGGATCTTGCCTGTGCCCGGTTGGCACGGTTGAGCGGTACTTACATGTTCGTCCATATGTACAAGGTCCTTTCCTAATGCACTTGGACGGTAGTTTTTTATCTAAATTTCAGTTCGTAACAGTTTTTAGAAGATGCCTTAAGGTAGTGGGCTTACAGGATAAGGAATTTTCATCCCACTCGTTTAGGATAGGAGCGGCCACGGAAGCAGCCAGAATTGGGCTAGATGTGGAGGCGGTAAAACGCATTGGAAGGTGGGAATCGCACAGGTTTAGGTCTTACGTTAGGCCTCAGTTGGTAGTGGAGTTGGACAGAGAATAGGGGAATAGGATTTTAATTACGTTTAGTCATGAAAAGTTTTATTGGTGGCTAGTGTTTTAGTGTAGTTTTTCTTGTCTTCTTCTATTTACAGGAGCGGCGCCAGGGATGGTCTGGATTATGGGCCATTCTTATGTGTGCTGGGGGGCAAGAAGGGGCGATGCTCGTTGGGAGGGCAGGCAGTTAGGTTTTGATAAAAGGGAGGTTTATATTAAGTGGTTGGGAATACCCGGAATGTTGTGGAGTAGATTGTTTCCGGAGGTACGGAAATATGCCATGAGGGAAGGAACACCTGATGTGTTAATTTTACATGTTGGAGGCAATGATCTAAGCATCAGGTCCATGGTAGACATCACGCGCGATATTAAAAGAGATTTAGGGCGATTGATGGAATTATTTCCCAAGACTATATTTATATGGTCGGATATGGTGGCTAGGACATCGTGGAGAATGGCTAGGTCAGTGGAAGGTGTAAATCGGGCCAGAAAAAAGATTAATAGGGAGGTGAGCAAATTTATGGTTCGCAATGGTTGTTTAGCGATTAGACATCCTGAACTAGAATTCGAAACATGGAGGTATCTGAGATCCGATGGTGTCCACCTTAATGATGTGGGGATAGATTTGTGGACGTTAGGACTGCAGGATGGAATACAGCGAGCCATGAGGGTGTGGAGGGGCATCCAAGAGTAAGGTATTACTCGTGGGATGCGGTGGCGGGCGTTGGTCTGTGAAAAGGAAGGAAGATGGAAAAAGTAAGTGGGGGATCTAACGGTGTTATAGATCCGGAGGTTTTTTGGTTCCCGGAGGTTAACCGGGAAGTGATAATGGGGCACTGCGGGAATTGTTAGTCTCTGAGCCAGCTTGTCGGCTTGAGGCATAGTTGAGATAGTTGATAAGTACCGCAGTGCTACGTGGGTGATGAACATCTGAATGGTTTTAAGCGATAGCGCAGACCAACGCTCTTCAGTTCAAAGTTTTGCAGGGAATAACAGATGTTTTTGTTGATTATTTTGATGACAGAGTTTTATAAGAAATTTATAATTATATATATTGTTTAAATAAAGTAGGCTGCTACGGCCTTTTATAACCCAAGGTTGGTGTGGTCTGGTTTATTGGGAGTAGAAAGTAAGAGGGGGTTTTGTAATAAAAGAGTATAACATCTGTTATCCAACAGTCATGATATATCTTACCAGCGGACGGACCCTTTCCTGACATCTCCTGTGTTCTCTGCCCAGCATCTTCCCCCCAGCCACAGCTCTCCTGTGTTCTCTGCCCAGCAACTTCCCCCCAACCACAGCTCTCCTGTGTTCTCTGCCCAGCAACTTCCCCCCCAACCACAGCTCTCCTGTGTTCTCTGCCCAGCAACTTCCCCCCAACCACAGCTCTCCTGTGTTCTCTGTGTTCTCTACCCAGCAACTTCCCCCCAACCACAGCTCTCCTGTGTTCTCTGCCCAGCAGCTTCCCCCTCCAGCCACAGCTCTCCTGTGTTCTCTGCCCAGCAACTCCCCCCCAGCCACAGCTCTCCTGTGTTCTCTGCCCAGCAACTTCCCCCCCAGCCGCCACAGCTCTCCTGTGTTCTCTGCCCAGCAACTTCCCCCCCAGCCGCCACAGTTCTCCTGTGTTCTCTGCCCAGCAACTTCCCCCCCAGCCACCACAGCTCTCCTGTGTTCTCCGCCCAGCAACTTCCCCCCCAGCCGCCACAGTTCTCCTGTGTTCTCTGCCCAGCAACTTCCCCCCCAGCCACAGCTCTCCTGTGTTCTCTGCCCAGCAAACTCCCCCCCCCCCAGCCGCCACAGCTCTCCTGTGTTCTCTGCCCAGCAACTCCCCCCCCAGCTGCCACAGTTCTTCTGTGTTCTCTGCCCAGCAACTTCCCCCCCAGCCACAGCTCTCCTGTGTTCTCTGCCCAGCAGTTTCCCCCCCAGCCACAGCTCTCCTGTGTTCTCTGCCCAGCAACTTCCCCCCAGCCACATTGCTCCTGTGTTCTCTGCCCAGCAACGTCCCCCCCAGCCACAGCTCTCCTGTGTTCTCTGCCCAGCAACGTCCCCCCCAGCCACAGCTCTCCTGTGTTCTCTGCCCAGCAACTTCCCCCCAGCCACAGCTCTCCTGTGTTCTCTGCCCAGCAACTTCCCCCCAGCCACAGCGCTCCTGTGTTCTCTGCCCAGCAACTTCCCCCCAGCCACAGCTCTCCTGTGTTCTCTGCCCAGCAACTCCCCCCAGCCACAGCGCTCCTGTGTTCTCTGCCCAGCAGCTTCCCCCCCAGCCACAGCGCTCCTGTGTTCTCTGCCCAGCAGCTTCCCCCCCAGCCACAGCTCTCCTGTGTTCTCTGCCCAGCAACTTCCCCCCCCCAGCCACAGCTCTCCTGTGTTCTCTGCCCAGCAACTTCCCCCCAGCCACAGCGCTCCTGTGTTCTCTGCCCAGCAGCTTCCCCCCCAGCCACAGCTCTCCTGTGTTCTCTGCCCAGCAACTTCCCCCCAGCCACAGCGCTCCTGTGTTCTCTGCCCAGCAACTCCCCCCCCAGCCACAGCTCTCCTGTTTTCTCTGCCCAGCAACTTCCCCCCCAGCCACAGCTCTCCTGTGTTCTCTGCCCAGCAACTCCCCCCCCCCCCCCCCCCCAGCCACAGCTCTCCTGTGTTCTCTGCCCAGCAACTTCCCCCCCAGCCACAGCTCTCCTGTGTTCTCTGCCCAGCAACTTCCCCCCAGCCACAGCGCTCCTGTGTTCTCTGCCCAGCAACTCCCCCCCCCCCCCCCCCCAGCCACAGCTCTCCTGTGTTCTCTGCCCAGCAACTTCCTCCCCAGCCACAGCTCTCCTGTGTTCTCTGCCCAGCAACTTCCCCCCCCAGCCACAGCGCTCCTGTGTTCTCTGCCCAGCAACTCCCCCCCAGCTACAGCTCTCCTGTGTTCTCTGCCCAGAAGCTTCTAGGCCGAACTCTGCATTTCAGAAGAGTGTCAACTGCAGTGGTGGCCCGTTCATTAGAGGTGCACAGGCGCCACCTACCTATTCATGCATCCAGAACCATGATCTACATACAGAGATGCTGCATGCATGGATTCCAATGGGGTGGGGTGTGTTCATTTCAAGCACATGAATACAGCCAATAGGCTATAAAAAAGGAAGCAGAGCACTGCGCCCGAAGCCCACCCAGTTGTGTGATAATAGTGAATGGTGTTTGTCTCCTACTTGTCTAGGAAGCTAGAGAAGCACCATTGTTGTTTCTTACTGCTTGTATGAACCCACTTGGCTGCATGACCTCTCCGCTCACTATGTACGAGACCCGCCGTCACCTCTGCTAGATCCGCTCTCCACTGTCTGCCTGTCCTTTCATTCCATTTTCTACTTGTTGCCCTTAGCAACAGCTGACTCTCCATTCCTACATATTTGTTTTATCTATGCTCTCATCATAGCACTATACGAGGGGTATTGAATTTAATTTCACAGAAGTACAATCAGTAAAAATTTCTTCCTGTAGAGGTTCAAATATTATGTTTATACTATTACTCAACTCCCTTTACAATACATTTCTCTCTACACATCACAGCCTCCATTACATTGCAGTTTCCCCATTACATCACAGCCCCCCTTCACATCACAAGTCCCCCCATTACATCACAGCCCCCCTTCACATCACAAGTCCCCCCATTACATCACAGCCCCCCTTCACATCACAAGTCCCCCTATTACATCACAGCCCCCCTTCACATCACAAGTCCCCCCATTACATCACAGCCCCCCTTCACATCACAAGTCCCCCTATTACATCACAGCCCCCCTTCACATCACAAGTCCCCCTAATACATCACAGCCCCCCTTCACATTACAAGTCCCCCATCTTTACATCACAGCCCCCCCTTCACATCACAAGTCCCCCATCTTTACATCACAGCCCCCCTTCACATCACAAGTCCCCCATCTTTACATCACAGCCCCCCTTCACATCGCAAGTCCCCCATCTTTACATCACACATCGCAAGTCCCCCATCTTTACATCACACCCCCCTTCACATCGCAAGTCCCCCATCTTTACATCACAGCCCCCCTTCACATCACAAGTCCCCCATCTTTACATCACAGCCCCCCCTCACATCGCAAGTCCCCCATCTTTACATCACAGCCCCCCTTCACATCGCAAGTCCCCCATCTTTACATCACAAGTCCCCCATCTTTACATCACAGCCCCCCTTCACAACGCAAGTCCCCCATCTTTACATCACACCCCTCTTCACATCGCAAGTCCCCCATCTTTACATCACAGCCCCCTTCACATCGCAAATCACCCATCTTTACCCACTTGCCACCCAGGTCAATTCTGACATTTCTCTCCTACATGTAAAATTCTTAATTTTTTTGGCCAGAAAATTACATAGAACCCCCAAACATTATTTATATTTTTTTAGCAAAGACCCTAGAGAATACAATGGCGGTTGTTGCAACTTTTTATCTTGCACAGCAATTTTTCTAACGTGTTTTTTTTGGGAAAAAACAGTTTTGTGCTTTAAAGAAAAACAAAACAGTAAAGTTAGCCCAATGTTTTTGCATATTGTAAAAGATGACGTTACGCCAAGTAAATAGATAACTAACATGTCACGCTTAAAAATTGCACACGCTCGTGGAATGGCGCCAAAATTCGGTACTTAAAAATCCCCATAGGCGACGCTTAAAATTTTTTTACTGGTTACATATTTTGAGTTACAGAGGAGGTCTAGGGACAAAATTATTTTTCTCGCTCCAATGTTCGCGGCGATACCTCACATGTATGGTTTGAACACCGTTTTCATATGTGGGCAGGACTTACGTATGCGTTCACTTCTGTGTGCGAGCACACGAGGACAGGGGCGCTTTAAATTTTTTATTTTTTTTATTGTTAATTATACATTCTTTTTTTATTTTCACACTTTTTTGGAAAAAAAAAAATTGATCACTTTTATTCCTATTACAAGGAATGTAAACATCTCTTGTAATAGGAATATGACATGACAGGTCCTCTTTATAGTGAGATATGAGAGGTCAATAAGACCCCACATCTCACCTCTAGGCTGGGAAACCTGAAATAAAAAAAATAAACTGATCGCCGCTTCCCAGCTGAAGCGGCACCGTTTTTTTTAAGGCAGAGGCCGGGCGTGAGGTCATAACATCGCGCCCGGCCTCCGACGATCATAGAGACTCCGGCGACCATCTGGTCCACCAGAAATCTCTATGATCAATATCTGGGGCCGGCGGATCCTGTGTCCGAATCACCGATCGTAGCGGTGAGTCAGTAGAAGCACCGGAGGGCGGCGGGAGGGGGGGATGTCCCCTCCCGCCTCCGGTAAGAATGATCAAGCGGTGGAGCAGCCGCTATGATTGTTCTTATGCTGTAGGGAATCGCTGGCTGAAACCGCCAATATCTGAATAATGTCTGTAGCTACACCCATCATTCAGATATACCCACTCAAAGTCTGTCATGTCATATGACGGCAGGTGGGAGTGAGGTGGTTACATCACAGCCCCCCCTTCACATCGCAAGTCCCCCATCTTTACATTGCAGTTTCCCCTTTACATCACAGCCCCCCCCTTTACATCACAGCCCCCCCCTTTACATCACAGCCCCCTTTCACATCACAGGTCCCCATCTTTACATCACATTCCCACCTCCTTTACATTGCAGTTCCCCCCTCTGAATCACAGTCCCCCCTTCACCTGAAAGTCTCCCCTTTTACAATACAGACTGCCTTTACATTTTAGCACCCCCATTTACATCAGAGCCCCTTTACAGTGCACATCAAATCCCCCCTATTTTACACCACAGCCCCCTTTTATATTATAGCACCTTCCTTTACATTGCAGCACCCCCTTTACATACCAGTCCACTCATATATATAGCAGCCTGCCTTACCAGCACAGCTTTCCTTCCTTTACATCAGTGTGCTCATTCCTCCTCTTTTAGTCCTATCTTTCATATTAGAGGGCGGGATGTGTGATCGGTCTGGATAGAGGGCGGGAGGTGTGATCGGTCTGGATAGAGGGCGGGAGGTGTGATCGGTCTGGATAGAGGGCGGGAGGTGTGATCGGTCTGGATAGAGGGCGGAAGGTGTGATCGGTCTGGATAGAGGGCGGGAGGTGTGATCGGTCTGGATAGAGGGCGGGAGGTGTGATCAGTCTGGATAGAGGGCGGGAGGTGTGATCAGTCTGGATAGAGGGCGGGAGGTGTGATCAGTCTGGATAGAGGGCGGGAGGTGTGATCGGTCTGGATAGAGGGCGGGAGGTGTGATCGGTCTGGATAGAGGGCGGGAGGTGTGATCGGTCTGGATAGAGGGCGGGAGGTGTGATCAGTCTGGATAGAGGGCGGGAGGTGTGATCGGTCTGGATAGAGGGCGGAAGCTTCCTAATTTCTTCTGTTAACCAGAGAGGTGTGGTGAGGTGACTGCCTGGTGAGGCACTGACTAGTATCAGAGCCAGATACACACAGGTTACATACAATGCGATCGTTAGAGTGAGAACAATAATTCTAGTACTAGACCTCCTCTGTAACTCTAAACATGGAACCTGTAAAAAATATTTAAAGCGTCGCCTATGTAGATTAATAAGTACTGAAGTTTGGCGCCATTCCAGGAGTGTGCACAATTTTAAAGCGTGACATGTTAGGTATCTATTTACTCGGCGTAACATCATCTTACACATTATACAAAAAAATCCGGCTAACTTTAGTGTTTTATTTTATATTCATGAGTTTTTTTCCCCCAAAACAGTGTTTGAGAAATTGCTGCGCAAATACCATGTGACATAAAAAGTTGTAATGACCACCATTTTATTCCATAGGGTGTCTGCTAAAACAATATTTCTTTATTGTACATCACAGGACACAGAGCACCATAGTAATAACAATGTGGGTTAGACGCCATTGACACTGGTACACTCAAAAAAACAGGAAGTCCCCCTCCCTATATAACCCTTCCCATACCTCAGTTTTTTCGCCAGTGTCTAAGGTGTTGGTCACGGTTGATGAAGTGCTAAGAGAGCTTTGCTAAGCAATCCCTGACGGGATCAAGGAGCTGTGCAAACGGATCCATCTAAAGTGCCTGAAAGCCAAAATGGATGGTACTCGGGCCTCGTGGAAGAAGAAATGAGGTTTCTGCCTGTAATGCATTCTCTTTTGATAGCTGGACCCTGGAGCCCGGCACCTTGGTCATGTTTATACAACCAAAGCGTTCTCAGGCAGGGTGCTGTACAGGTCCAAGGGAGTGAACCCTGTAAAGGGGGACCCGGTCCTTGAAGGTCTGTCATGACACGGCCTGCCATGATGGGTGAAGGCTGGATCTGTCTGTGATAATCTCCAGCAGTCCTGCAGCGGGACGGGTAAGTCAGAAAGATCCTAAGGAATGTGTGTGTGTGTGTGTATATATATATATATATATATATATATATATATATATATATAGAGCCACTAGAGGTCCGCAGCCGACGGAGACAATGTCTCCACCGCCCGCCATATTGTAGCAGACCAGAACGCCGAGTGGCTGCCAATAGAAATTGAGCTGCGGCGCCGCCCACCCTCCGCCCCACTCCTGGTCTGATAGTCTGTGACCTGTTGTGGGAAAGGCCGTGGGGCTGGGGGTGGGCAGCCACCCGACTGGCTCAATTTCTATTGGCAGCCACCCGGCCGGCTCCGCCTATTGTTCCACGCTGCCTGTAAGAGAGGGCACCCCCCTCCCCCCTGTGTCACCACCATATCTGCACCATCCTCCCCCTGTGTCACCACAATACCTGCACCCCCCCTCCCCCTGTGTCACCACCATACCTGCACCCCCTTGTGTCACCACCATACCTGCACCCCCCTCCCCCGTCTCACCACCATACCTGCACCCCCCTCCCCCCTCTGTCACCACCATACCTGCACCCCCCTCCCCCCATGTCACCACCATACCTGCACCCCCTCCCCCCATGTCACCATCATACCTGCACCCCCCTCCCCCCATGTCACCATCATACCTGCACCCCCCTCCCCCCATGTCACCACCATACCTGTTCCCCCCCGTGTCACCACCATACCTGTTTCCCCCCCTGTGTCACCACCATACCTGCTCACCCCCTCCCCCGTGTCACCACCATACCTGCCCCCCCTCCCCCATATCGCCACCATACCTGCCCCCTCCCCCATGTCATCACCATACCTGTTCCCCCCTTGTCGCCACTATACCTGCACCCACTCCCCCGTATCACCACCATACCTGCAGCCCCTCCCCCCATGTCACCACCATACCTGCCCCCCTCCCCCATGTCATCACCATACCGGTTCCCCCCCATGTCACCACCATACCTGCACCACCTCCTCCTCATGTCACCACCATGCCTGCACCCCCTCTGGCCTAGTCACCACCATGCCTGCACCCCCTCTGGCCTAGTCACCACCATGCCTGCACCCCCTCTGGCCTAGTCACCACCATGCCTGCACCCCCTCTGGCCTAGTCACCACCATGCCTGCACCCCCTCCGGCCTAGTCACCACCATGCCTGCACCCCCTCCGGCCTAGTTACCACCATGCCTGCACCCCCAAATCACCACCATGCCTCCACCCTTCCCCAAGTCAGCCTGTAACACCCCAAGTCACCATGCCTCCACCCACACACCTCTCCCCCCTTGTCACCACTCTTGAGGAGATGTAGCTAGACTGCAGCCAACACTCCACTGGGGATACCTGATGTAAGAGGCACTCCGCTGGGGACACCTGACGTAAGAGGCACTGTACTGGGGACACCTGATGTAAGAGGCACTGTCCTGGGGACACCTGATGAAAGAGGCACTGTCCTGGGGACATCTGGTGTAAGAGGTACTGTCCTGGGGACACCTGATGTAAGAGGCTCTGTCCTGGGGGCACCTGATGTAAGAGGCACTGTCCTGGGGACACCTGATGTAAGAGGCACTGTCCTGGGGACACCTGATGTAAGAGGTACTGTACTGGGGACACCTGATGTAAGAGGTACTGTCCTAGGGACACCTGATGTAAGATGCTCTGTCCAGGGGACACCTGATGTAAGAGGCACTGTTCTGGGGACACCTGATGTAAGAGGCACTGTCCTGGGGACACCTGATGTAAGAGGCACTGTCCTGGGGACACCTGATGTAAGAGGTACTGTACTTGGGACACCTGATGTAAGAGGCACTGTACTGGAGACACCTGATGTAAGAGGCACTGTACTGGAGACACCTGATGTAAGGAGGCACTCCGCTGGGAATGCCTGATGTAAGGAGGCACTGTACTGGGGACACCTGATGTAAGAGGCACTATACTGGAGACACCTGATGTAAGAGGCACTGTACTGGAGACACCTGATGTAAGGAGGCACTCCGCTGGTAATGCCTGATGTAAGGAGGCACTGTACTGGGGACACCTGATGTAAGAGGTACTGTACTGGGGATACCTGATGTAAGAGGTACTGTCCTGGGGACACCTGATGTAAGGAGGCACTCTGCTGGGAATGCCTGATGGAAGGAGGCACTCTGCTGGGAGCACCTGATGTAAGGACGGACTCTGCGGGGGGCACCTGATGTAAGAACGGACTCTTTTGGGGGCACCTGATGGCATCTGGTGGCAGGTGACACGCTCAGGGGTCCCACTGATTCTGCATTATGGTGAGTTGAATGATTTCATTCTATATTACAATGTAATAATAGAAATAATGCGCTTCAATCATCCTGACACCATAACAACTATGGTGCCGGTGTCTTGCCGAGAATGTTCCCTTGGCGGATAAGTTCCCCCCTGTACTGCGCAGGCGCAGCGCCTGCGCAGTACGGACTACTGTTAGCCGCCGGAGATAGCCAAAGCTCAAACGCTTCAATCATCTGTACACAGCGCCTGCGCTCTGGGTCCAGGTTCCTTCCCCACCATGCAAGTGGACCTAGAGGGGGAATCTAAAAGAGCCGAGTGAAGCGAGGCCGTGCCCGAAGCGTGGCGAGCAAAGCGAGCCCGCGAGGGGCCCTCTTACAGCCGCCGTGTACAGCTGATTTTCAGCTATTCCGCTTCGGCTATTTCCGACGATTCCTACTGTGCAGGCGCAGCGCCTGCGCAGTAGAGGGGGGAACTTAGCCGCCGAGCGGAACTTTCTCGGCAGAACACCGGGATGATTGAAGCGCTAACACCAGGTGTTTGGAGTATCTTTATCTGCTGATTGTTAAACTCTGGAATACACATTGCTGTTGTGGTGTAGGATCTGGGTCTGCTCTCCCTCCATCCCCCCCCCCTTTACCCCCCTTTCCCCCTTTTCCTCATTCATCTCAGACTCTAACCACACCCATTTACACCACGCCCACTATTTCACGCAAACCACACCCATTTTTTGGCGCATGCCTGCCCCCTAATTATTTTGTGGCTCCGCCTACAGCCAAAAAAGTGTCCCGAATTTTTTTTTTACAATGTTGGCAACTATGTATGCTGTGTCAGCAAAGGCTTCCGTGGACAGCATTGCTCCCTCTCTGCTCTGTCAGCCATCAGTGGGGGTTTTGGGGGGACCATCCACCTTTAGCACAGTGGTCAGGTTCCCCCCTGCTGAGACCCTTCACCCCCCCCCCCTCGATCCGTCCCCGCCATGGGACCGGCCTGTCTTCTCGCACACGCGCGGGAAAAGTTTTCTTTTTGTGAATTTTTTTTTTAAAAAAAAGAAAAAAGGGGCAGGGCCTAAGAACATGGGGGCGTGGCTTAAATGCAGCCGGTGTGCACATGGAAACGGCATGCACGTAATACATGGCACAGGTGCAAGGCTTACTAGCTTTAAGAGCATTTCACTTTGAAAGTGTCTGGTTGGCTGACGGAGGGACACAGAGCATACAAGGGCATGTAAGCTGTATGGATGTTTGGATACAGGCATTCTTAAGAGGGCACATTTTACTCAGCATTTAGACTGAGCATTTATAGCGGCATGTTATTCATTTGCTGAAATAAGGCTCGGCAGTAGATGCACTGTGTTAGTATCTCTGCTTTTTGTGCTTTGGCTCTGGCTGGTTTGGAAGGGAAAATAGCTGATATGCTCGCATCTTCCTCTCAAGAGGGGAGAAAACGCGGCAGATTCCCCTCTCCCACCCCTGACCTTCCAGTATTGGAACCAGAAGGGGCAGGAGGTATTGGGGTATCTTTTGGGGGATCAGGCAGAAAGACGTTCGGATGACTCCTCTTCTGAGGGTTCAGCATCTAAAAGAACCTTTCTCAACATTGCAATCTCAGAAATTGCTAATCCAATCCCTTAATGGAGTTGGTCCATTCTGGATACAAGTTGCCCCCTACAGAGGTGGATGAAGTTTCCTTCTCCTCTTTGGGTTCGCTAAGACCACCACAGGGTTCACATGCTTTCCCTATACACCCGTTACTGGAGCAACTGATTTATGCTGATTGGGATCACCCAGATAAGCAGTTTTCTTCACCTAAGAAGTTCTGTCTTCTCTATCCTATGGAGAAAAAGTTTACAAAGAGGTGGGATTTGCCAGCGGTAGATGCTGCTATCTCCTCTGTGAACAGGAGTTTAACTTGTCCAGTGGACAATGTCCAAGTATTTAGAGATCCAGCTGATAAGAAGTTGGAATCTCTACTAAAAGCCTCATTTGCGGTAGCACAACCTACAGTAGCAGCAATAGGCATATGCCAATCCCTTAGGGAATTCAAGCAGGTTATTAAAAGAGTTCCTGCTCAAACTGAGGAGGCCCAAAGTTTAGCTGAGCCACCTAGAGCCTAATGTTTTGCAGTGGACGCTATCCAGGATTCTATCCATCAGACGTCTTGCCTTGCGCTTATGTTGATACATATGTGTAGGATTCTGTGGTTAAAGAACTGGTCAGCCAAGTTACCATGCAAGAAGCTCTTGGCTGGGTTTCCCTTTCATGGTGAAAGGTTATTTGGGGAAGATTTGGATAAATATATCCAAAAGATTTCTGGGGGTAAGAGTACCCTTCTGCCGGCTAAGAAAAAGAATAAATGTCCTTCTTTCAAATATACTTCCCCCCATGCCTGGGGCAACAGCCTCCAGGCAGTCGTGACGGCCTCCACCGTCAGGGGCAAAGAGTAAGCTTCATTACCAAACACAGGGCCAGAAGAAGCTCTGGGGTCAGAAGTCCACAAAACAGAATCCCAAGGCTTCCTTGTGAAGGGACGCCCCTGCTCGATTGAGTGGGGGGGAGACTTCGGTGGTTTTCAGAAACTTGGCAAAAGGAAATCCAAGACAAATGGATCCTTTCTGCGGTAGCCCTGGGCTATAAACTAGAGTTCCAAGAATTTCCACTGTCTCGTTTTCTAAGAATAAATGTTCCCAAGGACCCAGTAAAGAAAAAGTCCTTATTTTTGGCACTGGACTGGTTAAGGTACCAAAACCAAATGGAGATGTCAGACCCATTCTAGATCTCAAAGATCTGAATCACTTCCTAAATATCCGCTCCTTTCGAATGGAGTCAATCCGGTCAGTTGTATCCACCCTACGGGGAGGAGAAGTTATAGCACCCATAGATATCAAAAATGCGTATCTACATGTGCCAATTTTTCCCGGTCAACAGAAGTTTCTGCAGTTTGCGGTAGAGCAGCGCCACACCTAAGTGGAGAGTGATCACTGAACACTTAGGTGTGGTGGAAGGATTAATTACACTTCAGAAATACAAAGGATTTGCTGTGGCACAGTTGGAGTTTTTTTTGATCACGATAACGGACATTTTTTACACATGTGTGTATTTTCCACAGACTTTATTTTTGTATTCACATAGTTACTATGTGACATTTAGATATTGTCATTTCCTTTAAATGCTATATATTGTGTGTATCTTGCAATGGTATAGGGACGGACACATATGATTGTAAGCAGCACTGGCACTGAGTCATTTTATGTACCGTACTTTATTTGGTGTTTTTTATTTCATTTGGTTTAATGGTATTATTATATTTATTCATGTATATAGATTGTTTAATATACACCCATAAAAGTGTGTTCACTAGATTAGATAATTCACTGTAAAAGGTGGGAATATATACTTTTTCTTTGAGATAGTGCCACGTTTAATTCTTCACGTGGGGTGTAGTGCACCATTTTCACTTCACAGATTTGAATATTTTTTGTACAGTTTATACTCACTAAGTGGCAGCTATAGTTAGGCTATACCAACCGATAATAATCATTATTTAGGTTGACTTTACGAGGCGCAGTGGTGGTCAACTAAGTATAGGGTGGCTATTATACCTAGAACCGTTTATTAACTGAAAACTGATGTTTTGTTTGTGTTGCCAGAAGGCCTAGAAAGGGCCAGGCAGCATTGAAATCCACTATTGGTCTGAAAAGAAAGGTTCCTCCCTTTATGATTAAAGCGTACTCTACCCGGGAAGTCAGTGCTTCATGGGCAGTGCATCACCAAGCCTCTGTGGCTCAGATTTGCGAGGCGGCTACTTGGTCGTCAGAATCTTGTGAATGTATGTACTATCAAATGGTTTTAAGATGGCAGGAGGACACCGCCTTCAGGCGCAGTGTGTTGTAGGCAGCAGTATAGGTCCTCAAGCCTGGTGGCGGCTGTTGCTTTGTGTCTCCCTCCCCTCAGGTGGCATTGCTTTGGGACATCCCATAAAGTTATTACTAGGGATGAGCTTTGTGTTTGAGTCGAACCCATGTTCGACTCGAACATCGTCTGTTTGCCCGTTCGCCGGATTGCGAACGATATGGGCCGTTCGCGCCAAATTCATGTGGCGCGTCACGGCTCATAATTCACTGCGGCACTGCGGCTGATGATTGGCCAAGCATGCACTATGACACGCATGCTTGGCCAATCACAGCGCCGTCTGTAGAGAGAGCTGTAATTGGCCAAAGCCATGGTGGCTTTGGCCAAATATGGCTCAGGGGGTTTAGTACACGCCCCACACTATATAAGGCCGCCTGCACGGCAGCCCTGTGTTGTGTTCCGGTGTTGAGAGACAGAGAGACAGTGTCATTTGATTTAAGTTAGATAGATTAGGCAGGACAGTCAGTCAGTTAGCTGCAGTTACAGTGTATTGTGTATATATATGCATCCCAGGTGTCGTGTATATATATATATATATTATATATATATATATATATATATATATATATATATATATATATATATATATATACACTGTATTTAGTTTAGCTAGATCCGTTCCTGTTATTATCTTCCTACTGACAGGCAGACTTGTGTTGTTACAGTATTTACAGCTACCTGAAGAAAATTGCTGGTGTTCTTCTGATCCTATTAGTACCACAGTCAGGCAGCTAGACTATTTACAAGTTAGTGTAGTGCGTCCTCCTCACAGTGTTCAGCTAAAGCTACAAGTTAGTTTAGTGTGACCTCTGCACAGTGTTCAGCTAAAGCTACAAGTTAGTGTAGTGCGTCCTCCTCACAGTGTTCAGCTAAAGCTACAAGTTAGTATAGTGCGTCCTCCTCACAGTGTTCAGCTAAAGCTACAAGTTAGTGTAGTGCGTCCTCTGCACAGTGTTCAGCTAAAGCTACAAATTAGTGTAGTGCGTCCTCTGCACAGTGTTTAGCTAAAGCTACAAGATAGTGTAGTGCGTCCTCTGAACAGTGTTCAGCTAAAGCTACAAGATAGTGTAGTGCGTCCTCTGAACAGTGTTCAGCTAAAGCTACAAGTTAGTGTAGTGCACAGTGTTCAGCTAAAGCTACAAGTTAGTGTAGTGCGTCCTGCTCACAGTGTTCAGCTAAAGCTACAAGTTAGTGTAGTGTGACCTCTGCACAGTGTTCAGCTAAAGCTACAAGTTAGTGTAGTGTGACCTCTGCACAGTGTTCAGCTAAAGCTACAAATTAGTGTAGTGTGTCCTCTGCACAGTGTTCAGCTAAATATTAGTAATAATAAAATTATTCCCGCGCTATCTGATATAGAAAGCGGCTAGGAGTGGAAAAGCTGCTAACACCGAATCGGGTACACACCTGACCTGAGGAAAGATATAGGTAAAAAGCGTGGTGCTGCCCTAATCCTAATAGGGACTAAAAACTCATAACAACAGACCGACTAAGGAGCTTGAGATAAAAATTACATCACCAGAAGGTTGAGATATATAAAGAAAAAATAAAGTGATACGTGGTATTAACCAAAAATAGTGAGCATAAATCATCAACGTGAACACATGTTCATAAGAACACACATATTTAGAAATAACCACCGTAGCATAAGATAAACTCACAATCTATATAAAACGTTCATAAATATGTGCAAAGGAATATATATAAAAGACATAAAAAAATATGTGCAA
This sequence comes from Lithobates septentrionalis, assembly GCA_037952835.1. Lineage (NCBI taxonomy): Eukaryota > Metazoa > Chordata > Amphibia > Anura > Ranidae > Lithobates > Lithobates septentrionalis. The sequence goes on from JBBDGP010003758.1 coordinate 21,634, forward strand.
AAACAGCTCAAGAAAGTGACAATGTGCAATGGTGTATACAAATCAATCAAACGTGGATAATGGATAAATCAGCACACCATGCTCCGCATAAAGTGACAAAAGTGCAAAAGTCCATACAAAATGGATACAGCCAGAGTATCCTAAAGGGAAAGTATAACAAAATATATATATAAAAAATAAAAAAGTATATAAAAAAGTGTGTTTCACAAAAAGTCCTTATATAAATGAAATATGTAACAGCAATGTACTAACATGCAATCGCTGCAGATAAGGTGCTCAAAGTGGGTAACATCAAGTGCATCTTCGTGTGCATACACACAAGTGGGTAATGGCCCCTTACCTTAGGGTAATAGGGCATAAGCATATGACCAAAGAAGGCTTTTGGGGTGTCCACCTATGGGCTCCAGCGAATCCCTCTCCATCCTAAATCCGGGATGGATTCTCTCAGATGTAGTGCAGGAGGGTATATAGAATAATAAAGCAGGAAGGATCCCAATAGTGTAATTCCATTTTTATAAAATAATAGTTTTTATTGAAGAAACTTCAGGTACTCACATAAAAAAGCAGCGAGCTCGTAAGCATCTAGCAGTGAATGCAGCCTGTCCCGTCCCTACGCGTGCCGTCACAACACACGTGACTTCATCAGGGGATAAGTACAGGCTAGAAAGGTGTCCTTAAATAGTGTTATAATGGCCAGCAATGGGCGGCCATTTTCCCAAAGTCCGCTATAGTGTAATGTGGTGGCCATTTTCCTAGAGGCTGCATGACGCCGCTGGTAAAAGTAACATGCGCCGGTATCAAGCCTCAGCTGACTTGCGGGGCCAATGACAACATTAGGATATTTCAAGCCTCTCGCACTGTCAGCAAAGGGGGATAGATGCTAATTAAAAGCCTCTGGACTAAGATTTTGAAACGGAGAACAGATGGGGATTAAAAACAAATAAAGCTATATATAGGTTGACTAAAAAGCATATACGCTAACTATTAGATCATGGAAAATAGATAAATAAATTAGCGTGTAGGATAATCGGGACATAAACCAAAAATTAAATTAAAATGTATATGTAAAAATTATATATAAAAATATAGATAAAAAAAAATCAGGAAGAGAGAGGCAGCAATACTGGTAGCAAGCTTGCATAAAACATATAAATCGACCTACATATATATCCAAAGGCTAATACATATGTAACAAATAGAGAAACTATATTTAATAACCCACAATAAAAATTATTTGCTATAAAGGGTATTGGTGAATAGATAATAGTATAAGATGAAATATATAAGAGAAAAATTAAATAAATAAAAAATAAAAATTAAAAACCATTATGAGGTAGGGGGCTGCCATTTCGGATAGGACAAACAGACTGCAGCAGGTGTATATAGTGTGATCCAATAAGGACACCCATATATACCCCAAAACATCCCACAGTAATCTAATGTTAGATAGGGATGTACAAACAACTTCAATCTTAAGACCACTTTGATCCCAAGAAAAAACAAAAAACCTCAATGGGGTGTCATTGGGAAATATCTCACTAGTCAATAAATATAAGAGACTCTTTTTAAAAAAATATATATTCGTAGGTAGTTGTATAAAGAACCGATACTACAGAATAATAGAATTCTAAAAACAAAGTTTAAAATCACTCAGGAAACAGTTGAGGTCAAATTCAATGTTTAGACCCCGGGGCCAAAAAGTATCCAAGGTGAAAATCCATTTGGATTCCAGTCTACTAAGGGTTCTCACCTTATGGCCCCCATGCCAATGCTTAATATATGAAGTAATACCCCAAAAACTAAGGTGGGTGGGATCTTTATTATGGCAGGTCAAAAAATGTTTAGACACACAGTGTTTGTCATAGCCATTGAGGATATTTTTGACATGTTCCTTAATGCGAACTCTCAGGGGTCTTTTTGTACGGCCTACATACTGAAGGCCGCAACTACATTCAAGTACGTATACTGCCCCTTCGGTGTTGCAACAAATAAAATCTTTAATCTCATGGCTTTCTCCTGTGCTAGTTGAAGTAAACTGAAACACTTTTTTATTTGGGCGTTTGGTCCTCAGACAAGCGAAACACCTTTTACATGGAAAAAATCCATTATCAGTGAAAAAAGAGAACAATTTCTTTGGTGGATCCACAACATTTTTCACTACTAGATCCCTAATCGGGGGTGCCCTTTTGTTTATAAACTTCGGGTCCTTAGGGAGAATATCTTGTAGTTGCCTATCTGCCAGTAAGATATGCCAGTGACGTTTAATTATCGTTTCAATTTTCCTATATTGTACACTGAAATCTAGAATAAATGTTATTCCTTCAACTGGATTTTTTTGTATAGTCTTTTCTTTAATCAGTTCATTCCGATCGACTTTAGAAACTTCAGCGATCTTGGTCTTAATGAATTGGCGATCGTAACCCTTTGATATAAACCTCTCGCCCATCTTTTCAGCCTGTTCAAAGTATGTTTCTATTTTGGTACAATTCTTCTTTATCCGCATCAGTTGACCTTTTGGGATGTTAAAAATCCAGTTCTTATGGTGACAACTTTCAGTTGGGAGGTAACTGTTCCTATCAACTCCCTTAAAGTGCATTTTAGTGCTAAATATGGAGTTGTCCAATGAGATCTCCAGATCCAGGAAATTAATTTTCTCTGAACTGACATCCCATGTAAGTACGATATTTCTATTGTTTTTATTCAATTGTTCGAGGAACTCAATTAACTCACTTTCTTCTCCATCCCACAGTATAAAGATGTCATCGATATATGTCAGGGGGCTTACCTCGGCAGGCGGGGCGCCCGCGGTGGTGTGCGTCAGGGCGCGTCGGCGCGCGTTCCTGCGGACCTCGCCGTGCGTGTTCCTCGCGGCGCTGGTGCGTGTGTTCAGGATCGTTCCGTTGTGCACGCCGGTGTGCGGGGGCGCGCGCGCGGGCGTTGGCGGGCGCGCGTGCCTGTGTGTGTCGGGGCGCGCGCGTGCACGTCGTTTGGCGCCAAGAGCTCCATTTAAGCCGGTGTGCTCTTGTGACCAGTGCTGCCTAATCAACAGCTAGTCGTCCCAGAGCTTGATCTTGTACCTCTCCTGTTCCTGCTATACCTGCTGACCCGGCCTTGTCCCCCGACCTCTCTCTGAACTCTGCCTGCAACGACCTCTGCTTGTTTGACCATCCGATTGCCTGTCCCACTGTACCTTTGCTGACTGTCTGTTACCGAACCCGGCCTGTCTCCTGACCATCCGTCTGCCTGCTCCCTTGGATCTTATCTGCTTGTCTGCAGACTTCCTGCCTGTAGCCCTTGCAAAGCCTGCTTAGCTCAGTGTCTGTGCTCCAGCCTACTCCAGCCTTCCCATCTGTTAACCCTGCAACTTCTGGACTGCAATACCTGGACTACTATACAGGCCCTCATACCACTCCGTACTTTCGTGCCCTCTGTTTACTCTACCAGGGGGCCGATAGTCGGAGGGTAAGGGAGCCTCCCCTCTGCCCGACAGGACTCGCCGGTCTGGTAAGTAGGAGCCTGATAATATATCTTTTGTATATAACTAACTGTCTAGGTCGCTCACTGAAACATTATATTCTTCCCACTGTGCCATGAAGAGACCGGCTATGCTCGGGGCAAATCTGGCTCCCATAGCAACCCCGGTCTGTTGATGGTAGTATGCCTTATTGTACCAAAAATAGTTGTTTTTTAAGCTGAATTCTAAACATTTGATCAAAAACTTCCTCTGTATACACTGGAGTTTAGTGAACTTCCTTAGACCCCATTTTGCCGCCTCACATGCCCGACGGTGGGGGATGATCGTGTACAGAGACGACACATCCGCAGTGGCCATAACCCATGGTCTATCTCCTCCTGACCTTTTCTATAATTTGCAACATCTCTTTACTATCTTTTAGGTACGCTTCTGTTTTCTGGACCGCTGGCTGTAGGCAAACGTCTATGTACTGGCCCATCCTGGATGTCAGTGACTCAATACCATTGACTATCGGCCTAGGTGGTGGATCTGTTCCATTTCTATGAATTTTAGGTAATAGATAAATAATTGGCATACGACAGGAATCTGGTATGAGGAATCTCGCTTCTTTTTTGTTAAGTATGGACTTCTTTGCCCCTAAATGCACGACCTGCTCCAGTGCCTTGCGACATCCGAATACCAGGTTCTTCAATAGCTTAGTGTATGTATTAGTATCATCCAGCATAAGGGTCATTGAGTTGTGGTACTGTTCTTTTGAAAGGATCACGATCCCTCCTCCCTTGTCCGCTGGTCGGATGACAATATCTCGCCTCTTAGTTAACTTCCGAATCCCATTTTTAATATAATTAGGTTCTTCTTAATCTTCACATCCCACCAAAAGCCTTCTTTGGTCATATGCTTATGCCCTATTACCCTAAGGTAAGGGGCCATTACGCACTTGTGTGTATGCACACAAAGATGCACTTGATGTTACCCACTTTGAGCACCTTATCTGCAGCGATTGCATGTTAGTACATTGCTGTTACATATTTCATTTATATAAGGACTTTTTGTGAAACACACTTTTTTATATACATATTTTGTTATACTTTCCCTTTAGGATACTCTGGCTGTATCCATTTTGTATGGACTTTTGCACTTTTGTCACTTTATGCGGAGCATTGTGTGCTGATTTATCCATTATCCACGTTTGATTGATTTGTATACACCATTGCACATTATCCCTTTCTTCAGCTGTTTTTGCACATATTTTTTATGTTTTTTATATATATTCCTTTGCACATATTTATGAACGTTTTATATAGATTGTGAGTTTATCTTATGCTACGGTGGTTATTTCTAAATATGTGTGTTCTTATGAACATGTGTTCACGTTGATAATTTATGCTCACTATTTTTGGTTAATACCACGTATCACTTTATTTTTTCTTGATAGTGTTCAGCTAAAGCTACAAGATAGTGTAGTGCGTCCTCTGCACAGTGTTCAGCTAAAGCTACAAGTTAGTGTAAAGCGTCCTCCTAACAGTGTTCAGCTAAATCTACAAGTTAGTGTAGTGCGTCCTCCTCACAGTGTTCAGCTAAAGCTACAAGTTAGTGTAGTGCGTCCACCTCACAGTGTTCAGCTAAAGCTATCTCTAGAAGGTTGGTGGTGTTTTCCTGATCCTATCACTACTGCAGGCAGCTACATTATTTACACATTAGTCTAGTGCGACCTCTGCACAGTGTTCAGCTAAAGCTACCTGTAGAAGGTTGGTGGTGTTTTCCTGATCCTATCACTACCGCAGGCAGCTACATTATTTTCACGTTAGTGTAGTGCGACTCTGCACAGTGTTCAGCTAAAGCTACCTGTAGAAGAATCGTGGTGTTCTCATACTACAGGCAGGAGGCAGCTGATTTTGCTAGCTGCAGTATCAGTATATATATATATATATATATATATCTCCCAGCTTAGTGCAGCTACATCTCACTGCAGGCCATTAGTATGTCTGGAAGGCCAACAAGGAGAGGCAGACAGTCACAAGCCAATACAAGAGGGCAAGCAGGCTCTGTGTCTAGAGCCAACAGTGCTGGTCGTGGAGACAGTGCATCCTCATCAGCACATGGCCATGGGACACGCTTGGCCTTTTTTTCGGCAGCTGACAGTTGAGCCACAACATGCGGAAGACTTGGTCGAGTGGATGACCAAGCCGTCCTCATCCTCCTCATCCTCCCTCACCCATGCTCAGGGTACTTTGGCAAAGCAGCTGCCAATGCAGCCTCTTCCCTCGGCTCAATGGCATCAGTGACTCCTTTCCTAGCCCAACCCCGTCCTCCTGAGGAGTCCCTCAAACGGTTTGACCACAGTGTTGGGTACATGCTCCAAGAGGATGCCCAGCATTTAGAAGGGTCTGATGATGATACTGAGCTAGAGGAAGGCAGTAACGTGAGCACAGACAGAAGGGGTGCCCAAGAAGGACAGCAATCTGGCAATTATGCTCCCCCTGCTGCAGCATACTGCCAGGTTTGCTCCAGTATGAGGAGGGAGGGAATGATGAGGTCACTGACTCAACGTGGGTGCCTGATAGTAGAGAGGAGGAGGAGGAGGCACATCACCAACAAGGCAGGATGCCCTCCAGGGGCCAGCCTAAGGGCAGCACACTGACTGCATCACACTGCAAAGCTCCGCATGTGCAGGGCGCTGCAGTCTCTGCGCGTTATTCAAAAAGTTCTTTGGTTTGGCCTTTTTTGAGACGAGTGCATCAGATTGCACTGCTGCTATTTGCAACATATGTCTCAAGCGTATCTCGCGTGGCCAAAACATCTCCCGCTTGGGAACCACATGCTTGACCAGACATATGTTGACCTGCCATGCAGTTTGTTGGAAAGCGTATCTAAAAGACCCACACCAAAGAACAAAGAGGACCTCTCCTTGCTCCTTATCAGCTGAGATCTCCAACCCCACTATACCTTTAGTCCTCTCTGAGACCTGCATTGAGAGGAATGAAGGTGTAGAATTAGGTGTGTCACAGCCAAGTACTTGTGGGCAATCTGCTTTCGGTACACCGATGTCAGATTGTACCAGGCAAATTTCCCTGCCCCAGCTGCTGCACTGCAGAAAGAAGTTCGCTCCCAGCCATCCACATGCCCAGCAGTTGAATGCTAGCTTGGCAAAATTGCTAGCACTTCAACTGCTACCTTTTCAGTTGGTAGACTCTGCCCCCTTCCGCCACTTTCTCACGGAATGCAATTCCGGCTCTCTACTGGCATTTGGAAGGCAATGTCCATGCCTCGCTGGACAGGGCGGTCAGCGGTAAGGTGCATATTACCGCTGACTTATGGTCCAGCAGGCATGGACAGGGACGTTATCTAAGTTTCACGGTGCATTGGGTGACTCTGCTGGCAGCTGGGAAGGATGCAGGACAAGGTGCAGTAGTGTTGGAGGTTGTTCCGCCACCACGCCTCCAAAATGCCACTACTAATGATTATGACACACCTCTCTCCTCCACCCCCTCCTCTTCTTCTTCCTCCATGGCCTCTTCCTGTGCAGCTTAAGGCAGGAATGGTGGTTTGCGACAATGGCACCAACCTCCTCTCCGCCCTCCGACAGGGACAACTGACCCATGTACCCTTGTGCCTTAGGGCTCGTTCCTGCGTTCCAACTAGAGTTTCTGTGAGGGGTTGCAGTGTTGTAGCACCAGCACCAGTGCCTAAGGCCCAATTTTTCTGCCCCTGTTTAACAGGGGCGTGTAATTACAATTTTTGATGCAATACTTTGCAGCAGGGCTCGTTCCTGCGTTCCAACTAGAGTGTCTGTGAGGGGTTGCAGTGTTGTGGCACCAGCACCACCACCACCACCACCAAAGGCCCAGTTTTTCTGCCCCTGTTCAACAGGGGCATGTAATTACAATTCTTGATCTAATATTTCACAGCAGGGCCCTGTGAGGGCTTACTTTGTTGTGGCCACAACAACACCTAAGGGCCAAATTTATGCTGAGTATATAGGGCAGGCCCCTACTTTCAAACATCTAACTTACAAACGACTCCTACTTGCAAACGGAAGGAGACAACAGGAAGTGAGATGAAATCTACCCCTAGGAAGGGAAATTCTCTCCTGTAAGAGTTAATATGGGAAAAACATTTCTCCTTTCCACTGATGCTTTCCAATCCTTGTTCCACAAAAAAACCCAAATTTTCAAAAAACATTTGTCATTGGGACAAAAAGTGAGGTGAAATCTTCTAAAGAGGACGAAAGACAGCAAAACAAATGTCACAGGGGTGATAACCTTTCCCTATGTTTTCCAAAAAGCTTAAAAAAGATTTTTTGGCTGGAGCTAAACACGTTAAAAATGTACCCGTTCAAAATGACAAACAGATTCTACTTAACAACAAACCTACAGTCTCTGTCTTGTTTGCACCGCCTGTATACTGCTGTTCAGAGTATATAGGGCCTGGTGGCCCCACACCTTTCCTTATTTTAATTTGGGTGCGGGGTTCCCCTTAATATCCATACAAGACCCAAAGGGCCTGGTAATGGACTGGGGGGTACCCATGCCGTTTGTCTCACTGATTTTCATCCATATTGCCAGGACCCGACATTACATTAAACCCGCAAGCAGTTTTAAATGAGATTTTTTCCTTTAAAAATGACATTTGGTGCAGGGACTGTTCTAAACACGGGAAACACGCGTCACTTTACAGGCATACTATAGACACCCCCCAGGTACGATATTTAAAGGAATATTTCACTTTTTTTTTCACTTTAACCATCATTAAAATCACTGCTCCCGAAAAAACGGCCGTTTTTGAAAGTTTTTTTTGCATTGATACATGTCCCCTGGGGCAGGACCCGGGTCCCCAAATCCTTTTTAGGACAATACCATGCAAATTAGCCTTTAAAATGAGCACTTTTGATTTCGAACGTTCGGGTCCCATAGACGTCAATGGGGTTCTAACGTTCCTGCAAATTTTCGGTCCGTTCGCAGGTTCTGGTGCGAACCGAACCGGGGGTGTTCGGCTCATCCCTATTCCAGACGCTACCTATTAGGATAGGTAGGGATACTCCACCAGGAGTGGATTTCCTTCCTCATTCTACCCAAGGCCTCTACCCCCATTGTATTGGGCCTTCCTTGGCTACAGCTCCACTCTCCACATGTGGACTGGGTCTCTGGGCAGATCCTGGCTTGGGGTCCTTCTTGTTTCTCAAGGTGGTCATCAAGGAGAAACTTTCCATTGCTACCACATCCGTATTTTCTGATCTTCCTGCGGAATACAGCGATTACCGGGATGTGTTTTATAAGAAGTCTGCTGAGGTGCTTCCTCCCCACAGATCTTTCGACTGTGCCATTGACCTTGTCCCTGGAGCAACTCTGCCCAGGGGCCGTACCTACCCTCTGTCCATTCCAGAGACTCAAGCCATGTCCGAGTATGTCGCCGAGAATCTGGAGAGAGGCTTCATCTGGAAATCCTCGTCGCCTGCAGGAGCAGGGTTCTTTTTCGTTGCTAAAAAGGATGGTACCCTCAGACCCTGCATCGACTATCGAGGGTTAAACGCATTGACCATCAAAAACCGATACCCCTTACCTCTTATATCTGAGCTATTCGATAGGTTGAAGGGGGCTTCCATTTTCACCAAGTTGGATCTCAGAGGTGCATACAATCTCATTAGAATACGGGAAGGTGACGAATGGAAGACTGCGTTTAACACTAGGGACGGGCATTACGAATACCTGGTTATGCCTTTTGGTTTGTGTAATGCTCCAGCTGTGTTCCAGAACTTTGTCAATGAAATCTTCAGGGATCTACTGTGCCAGTTTGTTGTCATCTATCTGGATGACATTCTCATCCTTTCCGAAAATCTGCTTGCTCACAGAAACCATGTCCACACCGTTCTTCAGCGCCTTAGAGAGAATAATCTCTATGCCAAGCTGCAGAAATGTTCCTTTGAATGTCCTGAGGTCCTGTTTCTGGGATGTTTAGTTTCTAGTTTGGGTCTTCGCATGGATCCCGGAAAGGTCTCGGCCATTACCAACTGGCCCCTTCCTGCTAGCCTCAAGGCCACACAGTGCTTTCTTGGCTTCACAAATTATTATAGGCAGTTCATAAGGAATTACTCTTCCATTGCCGCGCCTATTATCGCTTTAACCAATAAGGGTGCGAATGCCAAAGACTGGCCTCCCGAGGCTGTCCCTGCGTTTCACGATCTGAAACAGGCCTTTGTTTCTGGACCTCTCTTGAGGAGACCAAATCCTGGGGATCCATTTTTTATTGAAGTAGACGCTTCTTCCATGGGGTTGGGAGCTGTGCTTCTTCAGTTCTTTGAGAAGAGACGTCAACCATGTGCGTTCTTCTCCAAAAAATTTTCTCAGGCAGAGAGAAATTATGCCATTGGTGATCGGGAACTTCTCGCAATTAAATTGGCGTTGAAAGAGTGGCGTCATCTCTTGGAGGGTTCCCCTCACTCCATTACGATCTTTACTGATCACAAAAATCTACAATACCTACAGAATGCTAAACATCTGAACCCCAGACAGGCCAGGTGGAGTCTCTTCTTTTCTCGTTTTAAATTCACGATTACGTACAAACCTGGTTCCTGCAACGGTCGGGCTGATGCGCTCTCTAGGTCATTTGACACTTTTGACGAGGAGTCCACCCCTGATCCTGAGCCGATCATTCCGACCTCATGCATTGTTGCCCATTCTACCACCCTGGAATCAAAAATTCCTCCTGGCAAGACCTTTGTTCCCACGGAGCTAAGAGCTAAAATCCTTCGTTGGGGACATGATTCCAAGGTGGCAGGTCATGCTGGGTTCCTCCGATCCTTCCTGCTCATCAGTCGTCTCTAATGGTGGCCTAACCTCTGCTCGGATGTTAAAGAGTACGTTAAGGCTTGTCATGTCTGTGCTCAGTCTAAATCTTCCACACTAGCCCCAGCTGGTTTTCTCATGCCCTTGCCCATTCCTAAGGAGCCCTGGTCTCACATCGCCATGGATTTTATCATCGATCTTCCACTGTCAGAGAATAGTACAGCCATTTGGGTGGTAATCGATCGGTTCTCCAAGATGGCTCATTTTGTTCATCTTCCTGGTCTCCCTTCTGCCTCTGCCTTGGTTCCCATTTTCGAATGAGAGATTTTTCGCCTTCATGGTGTTCCTTCCCATGTCGTTTCGGACAGGGGTGTTCAGTTTACGTCCTGTTTTTGGAGAGCCTTTTGCAAATCCCTCAACATTACCTTGGATTTTACCTCTTCTTACCATCCCCAATCCAATGGCCAGACTGAAAGGGTTAATCAGGAGTTGGAGGTCTTTCTCTGTACCTTGGTCTCGGCTCATCACGATGATTGGGCATCACTACTTCCGTGGGCAGAGTTCTCCCACAATAATCATGTCAAAGTCAGTTCTCAGAAAACACCCTTTATCACTGTTTATGGAAGACATCCTCAACTCCCTCTTCCTATGACCAGTTCTTCCGCCATTTCAGCCTTGGCTACTGTTCAGGAATCATTCAATTCCATGTGGGCTGACGTTCATGATTCCCTCCAGAAAGCTGCCAACAAATTCAAGAGTTTTGCTGACCGTCGCAGGCGTAAGCTGCCTTCTCTTCAGCCAGGAGACAAAGTCTGGCTCTCCACCGGGAACATCAAACTCCGGGTTCCTTCTCTCAAATTTGCCCCAAGATTCATTGGTCCGTACACCATAACTTCTAAACTGAATCTGGTTTGTTTCAAGCTCCAGATTCCCAAAAGCCTCAAAATCTCTAACTCCTTCCATGTTGCCCTTCTGAAGCCTTTAGTCCTCAATAAGTTCTCTTGTCCTCTCTCTACTGCAGCGCCAGTCTCTGAGGATAATCAGGAGTACGAGGTTAGCCAAATTTTGGATTCCCGACTCTGTAGAGGCATTCTCCAGTACCTTGTGCATTGGAAGGTGTTTGGTCCTGAGGAGAGGTCATGGATCAAGACTTCTGAGGTCTTTGCACCTCGTCTGTTGAGGAAGTTTCATTTGAAGTTCCCCTCTAAACCTGGTCCCAGGCGGGGAAGGGGGAGGCCTCGTAAGAGGAGGGGTACTGTCATGATTATGCAATAGAGTCTGTTTGTCAGCCTACCTGTTTCCATGTGTTCATCTCTAAAGACCAGCTGTCTCTCACCTGACTGCTTTTATAAACTCTCCTCTAGTATGGCTCCACCCCAGCTCCTATCAAAGAACTCTATATTAACCTCTGCACTGCAGGTCAGCCCTGCTGATCAACCTTTGTGTGTTTGGCTTCCTGTTCCTGCCTGCCGTGTGCTCTACATTTATCTCTGTTACTGATCTTGGCGTGTTCTATACTATTCCTGTCTGCTCGTGACCCTGACCTTTTGGCGTGTCCCTGACTATCCTTGTTTGCCTGTGACCCTGAACCTTGGCGTGTACCCTGTTGTCCTTGTCTGCTTGTGGCCCTGACCTTGGCTTATTCCTTTACTATCCTTTCCTTCTGTTGCCTACTGTGGGTGTGAGCTGGGGGACCCTGGGGGTCGCGACCTGGAGCCAGTTGCAGCCCAGTCCATCCTCACCTCTAGAGGCTCTGGTGAACACCTGCTGGCTCTTAGACTCCGTGCCCCAGGGAATCCTACACTCTAACCCCGGTGGGATCCGTGTTGGTGTTCCAGCGATCCTGCCTTCCTTATACCCGGACTCCCATCCGAAGCAGTCAGCCGTAGGGTCCACTTCCTTGCGGTGCACTCCTGATCCCAACGGTGTGCATCTGTCACCTAGCCTCAAGGTGACCTGACAAACTAGAGTATCTATGAGGGGTTGCAGTGTTGTGGCACCAGCACCAGTGCCTAAGGCCCAATTTTTCAGCCCGTTTAACAGGGGCATGTAATTACAATTTTTGATCTAATATTTCACAGCAGGGCCCGTTTCTGCGCCCACCAAGAGTATCTGTGAGGACTTACAGTGTTGTGGCACCAGCACCACCACCAAAGGCCCAATTTTTCTGCCCCTGTTCAACAGGGGCATGTAATTACAATTCTTGATCTAATATTTCACAGCAGGGCCCTGTGAGGGCTTACAGTGTTGTGGCCACAACAACACCTAAGGCCCAAATTTCTGCTGAGTATATAGGGCAGGCCCCTACTTTCAAACATCTAACTTACAAACGACTCCTACTTGCAAATGGAAGGAGACAACAGGAAGTGAGATGAAATCTACCCCTAGGAAGGGAAATTCTCTCCTGTAAGAGTGAATATGGGAAAAACTTTTCTCTTTTCCACTGATGCTTTCCAATCCTTGTTCCACAAAAAAACCCAAATTTTCAAAAAACATTTGTCATTGGGACAAAAAGTGAGGTGAAATCTTCTGAAGAGGAGGAAAGACAGCAAAACAAATGTCACAGGGGTGATAACCCTTCCCTATGTTTTCCAAAAAGCTTTAAACAGATTTTTTGGCTTTAGCTAAACACGTTAAAAATGTACCCGTTCAAAATTACAAACAGATTCTACTTAACAACAAACCTACAGTCTCTGTCTTGTTTGCACTGCCTGTATACTGCTGTTCAGAGTATATAGGGCCTGGTGGTCCCACACCTTTCCTTATTTTAATTTGGGTGCGGGGTTCCCCTTAATATCCATACAAGACCCAAAGGGCCTGGTAATGGACTGGGGGGTACCCATGCTGTTTGTCTCACTGATTTTCATCCATATTGCCAGGACCCGACATGACATTAAACACGCAAGCAGTTTTAAATGACTTTTATTCCTTTAAAAATGACATTTGGTGCAGGGACTGTTCTAAACACGGGAAACACGCGTCACTTTACAGGCATACTATAGACACCCCCCAGGTACCATATTTAAAGGAATATTTCACTCTTTTTTTTTTTTTTACTTTAACCACTTCAATACTGGGCATTTTCACCCCCATTCTGCCCATTCCAATTTTCAGCTTTCAGCACTGTCGCACTTTGAATAACAGTTGCGCGGTCATACTACACTGTACCCAAATGAAATTTTTATCATTTTTTCCCCACTAATAGAGCTTTCTTTTGGTGGTATTTGATCACCCCTGCGTTTTTTATTTCTTGTGCTATGAACAAAACAATAGTGACAAGTTTGAAAAAACACAATATTTTTTACTTTTTGCTATAATAAGTATCCAATTTTTTTTTTTTTAAAAAGATTTTTTCCTCAGTTTCAGCCGATATGTATTCTTCTACATATTTTTTGTAAAAATGATTGCAATAAGCGTATATTTATTGGTTTGCGCAAAAGTTATAGCGTCTACAAAATAAGGGGATAGATTTATAGCATTTTTATTATTATTATTTTTTTTACTAGTAATGGCAGCGATCTGCGATTTTTATCGTGACTGCGATATTGCGGCGGACACATCGGACAATTTTGACACATTTTTGGGACCATTCACATTTATACAGCGATCCGTGCTATAAAAATGCATTGATTACTGTATAAATGTGACTGGCAATGAAGGGGTTAACCAGGAGGGGGCGCTGTAGGGGTTAATGTGTTGCTAGGGAGTGATTCTAACTGTAGGGGGAGGGGATTGACAAGGGGAGGAGACTGATCGGTGTTCCTCTGTACAAGGAACACACCATCGGTCTCCTCCCATCTGACAGGACGTGGATCTGTGTGTTTACATGCACAGATCCACGGTCCTGCTCGGTTACCAGGCAATCGCGGGTGCCCGGCGGACTTTGCCGCCGCCGGGCACACACACTGGGACCCGAGCGATGTGGCGCGCGCACCCTCTGGGCTGCCTGGAAGGCTGCGCCATCATATGACAGCAGCCCAGAACAACAGCTGCACCGTCCCGCTGTCATATGACGGCAGGCGGGCAGCAAGTGCTTAAGCATCATTAAAATCACTGCTCCCGAAAAAACGTCCGTTTTTAAAACTTTCTTTTGCATTGATACATGTCCCCTGGGGCAGGACCCGGGTCCCCAAACACTTTTTAGGAGATTACCATGCATATAAGCCTTTAAAATGAGCACTTTTGATTCGTTCGAGTCCCATAGACGTCAATGGGGTTCTAACGTTCGTGCAAATTTTCGGTCCGTTCGCAGGTTCTGGTGCGAACCGAATCGGGGGGGTGTTCGCCACCCCTCTTATCGGGATAAGTATATATTGCTTTGCTACAAAAACTGAGGTACTCCCTGTATGGGAGGGGTTACATAGGGAGGGGGACTTGCTGTTTTTTGGAGTGTACCAGTGTCCATTCACCTACAGGTGGCGTATAACCCATATAGTTATTACTATGGCGCTCTGTGTTCCGTGATGTACTCCAAGAAAAGGATTTTACAGGTAAGCTGTTATAAAAATCCTATTATATAATGTTTGGGGGTTCTGAGTAATTTTCTAGCAAAAAAATGATTTTTACATCATAGGAGAGAAGTGTCAGAATTGGCCTGGGTGGCAAGGGGTTAATTACCATAAGTAATATACAAATAATTATTATATATTGTTTTTAAGGTAATTTACTATATTTTCAAAATCTGTACTCAAGCAGGTGACTTAACTGACAAATTACTGAAGTTTGAAGTTATAACTTCCAACCAGAAATTTCACAGTAAATAGATACATAATAAATGATAATCTTAAAACATATAGAATAATAATATATGATTTAGTTTGTACCTTTCCAGCAGCAGCAGATTCTCATTCTCCCTCTTAACTGTGTGAGAAAAACATGGGATTGTGGGTGAAACTTATACACATAAACACGTGATTTTTACTTGTAGTTAGGAGGGCTGGAAGAGAGCATTTGTCTTTTAGACACACCCCTTTCTATGACACTGCAGTGAGAGGCGTGCCTCCACTGCAGCATTTCCATTGGACAGCTTGAGCCAATGGTACTTTACCATTGGTCCAAGACTCCAAGCTGTCCATTGAGCTCAGTGCCTCTGACAGGAAGTGAGGAGAGGCTCTGTGAACTCATCCTCTCAGTCTGCTGCAAACAGAGTGTGCCGGCTTGTATTTATACTGGCCGCTCTGTATGTAGCTTCTGAGAGGCTGCGCAAGGAGCCCCATATCTCCAGACCATAGATGATAGGAGTCCCAGTGACTTCAGCTACCTGAATTTAAATTAAATAGGGTATGGCGCTCCCTATGGGATTATATGGGATGGTGCATTGGGGGAGGGGGAGTTTTGTAAATATAGTCCCTAGCTTTCCTAAAGTAGGCTATACCAAGGGCACTATACAGGTAATGTGCCCAAAGTGGTTTATCCCCCCACTCATACCCCTGTGTGTAGTACCAACAAAAGTTCGTGAAATAAATACAAAAATGATCTACAAGGGTTAAATATTGCAAAATCAAAAACCTTATATGTGAACACACTATATAAAGCGGTATATGCTAAACACCTACATCCGTGATAGGTCTACACCACCACAGATGATAGTGACCTCAAACATAACCATAAACATAAACATACAAGTGCACCTCTGCCCAGGTGTTGCAAAATGTGCAAATTAATTATTATTATTATAAATGATGATCAATGTCCAATGAACAATAAAAGTGCACATCAACCTAATTGGTGCAGGTACAAATCAATAAATGATTAGTGATCATAGTCCATAGATGGGCCTCTTCAGAACCAGTGTTCAAACATTTGTTCTTTGCAAGAAAACTGTGACTGGAGTGCTCTCAAGTGGTTTTTGTGACTTTTGTGCTCCCCCTCAAGGGTCCCCACTCACCGAATCCAACAGCCCCAGAAGGGGCAAACAGCATAGAATATCTTGACCACGATCTCCTCTCAGTGTAAGGCATCCAGGGTGACCTCCTTATTAGTGGTTAAATGGTAATCCCAATGGCTCCCTGTACATCTCAATTTTTTGTATGAAAGTATAGCTTGCCCCCATTCCTGCCCCCTGGGATTTCTGTTTACATCTTCTCCAGGCAGTGCGGCTCAGAGTCTGAGGGAAGGAAGGGATCACACCTGAAGAGCTGAGTGTGAGCTGTCCACCTGCCTGAAGTGTCCATGTTCTGGAGCTCATCTAACAGCACTACTTGTATAATTGTTGACAAGATGTTAAATGAATTATTTCATGATAGATATGCGGGAGATATCATTGCTAACCTTCTAAAAATGCTCTTTGTCTGGCTGTAATGTTGACCTGTGGGTCTGAATGCTTTCTAAGCCAGAACCTGTATGCACATCACAAAAGTTTAAGGAAAGTTAAAAATTCTTATCTGCATACCTCCTCGGGGTAATAAATATAAATATTGGAACAACAGAGCCATGGTGTTGGCATTTTCAGAAAGAAAATTCAGCAATGGAAATCTCTGGAAACAAAACAGATTAGTAATCTCTAATCAGACATCGGCCGCTTGATCTCTCTATTAAGCTTTTGTATGCCTGCGCTTTATGTGATAATGACTAAGCCCCTCCCGTTCCTGACATTGTCAAAAAAGGACAGAGCATGGGTCACCTTAAAATGAAGCCCCCCCTTGTAAAAAGTTCTGAAGACGCCCATGGGCAGCACTATTGCTAATTCAAAAGGCAACCTGCCTACAAGCTGCAGGAGTACAGATTGTCTCCCATCTGATACAGATTTAAAATGACCTTTTCTTTGTAAATATATTGGGGTACAAATTGTTGGAAGAACAACATCAAAGTTGCTTATATAATGTGACTATATACTTGAAGAATAAAGATTAATATCTAATATCCTTGTATCTCAGAGGCGCTTCCGGATGAATAGCATTGATAGTCAAACTGACTTAAACAAATTGTGAGTTTATTGTCACAGTTGGCATCATAAATACAATGTAAAAAGTATAATAGTTCAGTTCAGTGTGGGTAAAAATATATGAAATAGAATAAAAAGTTATAAAGCTGTAATAAGTTTATGAAAGCCTGTGTGCTTCATGGATGTTGGCCTCCTGTCTCCATGCTGTCTTGTCCCTCAAGAAGAAGCAGGAAATGACATTCTCAGACTTGTGGCGGAATTCAGCCGTCCCAACTTGTCATGTGAATGTGTCAGTGTCATCTATCCTAGAGGGTGTGTGTGTGTCTGTCTGTGGGTGTGTGTCTGACCTTCAATATGGAAGCATTGGCTTTATATGTTACATGTGAACGTCATAACCTCACACCAACTTAGAACCTTGTATGGCACACATTCATTTCTGTCAACTGCAGCGATATGCTATATAAAAGGGGTTCTAACTCAGAGTCATATATGGCATTCGATTGACAAGCCCACATGTAACACCAGTGGTGTATTTTGGTTTTGTGCTGCCCTAGGCAAGACTAAAATCAGACGTTCCCCCCCCCATGTAAATTTACCCCACCCCTTCCTGTTTAATGCATGTGACTCCTTCCAAAATTGAAGGACTGCAAGTTCCAGTATGAACCCCTGAGCTATCACGGGTTCATGTTCAGACCTGTAGTCCTTCACTAATTTTTAGGGGGGGTGATATCCTCAGCTCTGAGGGGTTCATGCTGGGACCTGCAGTCCTTCACTTTTGGGGGTCACATCCCTAGATCTTACAGGTTCATGCTGGAACCTGTAGTCCTTCACTAGTTTGGGGGGGCGTGTTGCATCCTCAGCTCTGAGGGGCACATGCTGGGGGGTCACATCCCCCAAAAGTGAAGAACTACAAGTTCCAACATGAGCTCCTTAGATCTAAGGATGTGTCTCCCTCCAAAATTGAAGGACTACAAGTCTCAGCATGAACCTCTAAGATCTAGATATGTAACCCTTTAGATCTCATGGATTCATGCTGGAACCTGTAGTCTTTCATTAGGAGGATGGAATCAGTGGCAGTGCTTGGGGGGGTTGGGTTCCGTATCTTTGCTTGGGGGGTGGGTGCAATGTCAGTGCTTGGGGGGGGTTCAGTAACTCTCACTTCCTGTTACCTGTCAGTCAGTGTCCAATTGATTCCCCCTGCCTGCATGCAAGAGAGGGGAGGAGGGAGAGGGTTAAGGAAGGTGAGAGAGAGAGAGAGAGAGGGTGTGTGGGGTGGGAGAGAGTGGGGGAGAGAGAGAAGGAGGGTGTGAGAGGGGGTGGGGGGAGAGGGGGTGGGAGAGAGAGAGGGGGTGTAGGGGTGTGAGAGAGGAGGGTGTGAGAGAGGGGGTGGGGGTGGGAGAGAGAGGGGGCAGGTGTGTAGGGGTGGGGGAGAGAGAGGAGGAGGGTGTGATAGGGGGTGGGGGGAGAGGGGGTGGGAGAGAGAGAGGGGGGTGGGGGTGGGAGAGAGGGGGGGTGAGAGAGAGGGGGGGGGTGTGAGAGAGGGGGCGGGTGTGTGGGGGTGGGGGAGAGAGAGGAGGAGGGTGTGAGAGGGGGTGGGAGAGAGAGGAGGAGGTGGGGGCGGGAGAGAGAGAGGGGTGTGAGAGAGAGGGGGGGTGTGAGAGAGAGAGGGGGGGTGTGAGAGAGAGAGGGGGGGTGTGAGAGAGGGAGGTGGGGGTGGGAGAGAGGGGGGTGGGGGTGTGAGAGGGAGAGGGGGTGTGAGAGTGGGTTGGGGCAGGTGTGTGGGGGTGGGAGAGAGAGAGAGAGAGGGGTGGGTGTAAGAGAGGGGGAGAAGGTGAGGGTGGTGGGAGAGAGAGACCCCCTAGCCATGCCTGCAGTCCCTACTGCCCCCTCCCTGTGACTGTCCCAGGCAGCCTGTCTGTGTTGGTAGTCGAGTGTGATGTACCTACCTCATGCCCATCCTTGGTCAGCCTGTCTTCCTGTTCCAGGACAGTCACAGCTGGGAGAGGAGTTGGAGAAGGAGTCGGGGATGCTGATCAAGTCAGGGTGGCGGTGAAGCGTAGTCTTCTCTCTCTCCCTCCCGGGCTCTTGGGTATGGCAAGCTGTCAGCCTCTTCCCAGCTGCCGGGGCCTCCCTCTTGCTTTTTGAAAATGCCGATGCCCTGCACCCCACCGCCACCGGACCAACGGCGGACTCTCCAGGACCATGCAAAAGGGCGGGGCTCAGCGCAAGGGGCCAGGCAGCTGCTTTGAGCCCCTCCGCGCTGGAGAAGGAGAAAGTTAAGTCCTCCTCTGCTTTGATTGCTGGGCAGGGAGGGAGTCGCTGCCGTGACATCACCAGTGGCCAGGAGTCAGGTGGAGGCGGAGCCGAGCCAGCACTACCGCGGCTCAGTCCGCCCCTGTCCCATGCATTCAGGACTGCTCCCAGTGTCACTTTTATTCCATGCGGGAGTCAGGACTCGGGAGGACGGGTCAGGGAGGGGACTTTTTTTGCAGGGGGGGCGGCTTTTTTGCCGCCCCCCCACAGTGTGCCACCCTAGGCCTGGGCCTTGTTGGCCTAGGCCAAGAGACAGCACTGTGTAACACTCCATACATGAAGTAATGTGCTGATCATGTAATGTCATATAACCAAACATCTACATAATATGAACACATATAACCAACTTTACGTTAAGTAACTATATACAATACTTATTAATATGACTGAGATTACAAACTAACTTAACTTAACAGGATATAATCCACAATGTATTATACCTTTAGCTATGTGGACACGTCAAGTGATGAAGCGCACATGATGGAACTACGCTCACTACGTCACTTCCCTGCAGACGAGTGGGTGGAACGCAGGTGCAGCGCTCTGCCGTCACTTCCCCCATCTCGGTACATGCATTGGATACAGTGACTCTGTTTGTACTTTTGCCGGTATTCGTTTGGTATCCTAGCGCAGTGGTTTACTGGGTGGGAGGACACACTTCTTTTTGGACTTCTTTGTTTCTGTTTTTATAAGTGGTTTTTAAATAAAAACGTTTTGGTACTTTATTACACCATGGAAGCCCCCTTTCTTTATATTTTTGATGCATGAGGGTATCGCTGCAATTCTGAGGCACCCAGGACAAACTACAGGGAGCAGTGAAGTCCATTCAAAGCATTACAGGCCCAATACCCTTGCAGGGGTTCCAGGAGTCGGTGAGTAGGCAATTTGAAGGGGGAGCACAAAAGTCACCTGACAACAACATTGTATACATGAAAGTCACCCCAGGGAACTTCCTGACCTGTTGTAGTGAAAAGCGCATGGGACTCTTACATTCTACTGTGGTCCAACTGTTACAATATATACTGGGTCCGGATCAGAACATATGAACTGTGAAGCACTTTTTTAAATTTTTGATGCATGCACATATATAGTGGATATGTTTTTTTTTTTTTTTTTTTAGCAAACAACACCAGAACATGTTTATTGTAACATAGAATACGTGTCTCCAGCTGGTTTGTACTATTGTCTGTTTATCACTGGTGGGTATGGTTCTGAGTTTAGATACTGGGAATCTGTCTATCAATGTTATATAGCATACCCATTCAGCTATTTTCATATATAATACATATACCATTCTTATTACAGGTTACACCAAACCTATCGGTATATGTACAATTATCTATAGTAAAGGGTAGTTTGTACGCCCCCTATCCACTTATACCAGCTAGTAAAACTAATCCCCCTTATACATCATCGAGAAGTTAAATAAGTTTGATGTACGAAAAAAAGAAAAAATACTTTTGTTGGCGTTTCCTGTATATGCGTAGCAAACAGGTTTTCAGGTAGCGCCGTTTTTTTCCCAAGGTTCTATAACATTTACGTGTCTATTTTTGTCTTCTCCTGACATTCAATACCAACATACCTGATATGTCATCTTCAAATTGACTACACCAGAAAAATCCAGCAATGCTCAGCTTTAGACGAAGAATCATGTCAAATCAATTGATAAAGGTCACACATATTATTTATTATGATTAATCATAAAACCAAATGTTTTGCAAGCTTGCCATGAATATAATATAACACCTATAAGTGCCGAATTATGAATTTGGAATACTATTGTAACAACCCCCCCTGACTTATGATTAATCATATCAAATTAATTATAATAAATTCAAAATATCATTCATGTCACATATACACATCCTTGTATAATATGATTGAACATAATATTCCTCAGAACTGAAGCAGCTAGAAATAACTCTCCTTCTAATTGCTTTTGTCTTTACTTTAACTCCTCTTAGATCTATCTATTCAAAATCTTAAAATAATGGTATAGAATTTAAAAATGTATAACATAATGTATAACATAATGATGACTCATATCAATAATTAATAATAATATTAATTAATAATAATAATAATAATAATTATTATTATTATTAATAAAATAAATAAATGATGCAATAATATATTTCCATATTTGTTCTCAAATAATATTTTAGCTCTTTGGAAATATACTTTACACTCTAAAACTTGTCATAACTTTCCATAGTTCTGTTAAGAGTGATATGTTTCTTATGAACAAAAGATGTTCTATAAACTAGAATGAGTCTGCAGTTGTTACCTAAAAATATTCAATATATGAATAAGGAAAAATAAATAAAAATAATAATGATAATCCTAACTTAATATGAACATTAATATCAGAGTAATTGAATTATCAAAAAATGTATATGTGGACAAATGTTTGAGTCCCAAATTGTTTATCTATAGTAGATAGATGAAGTTTCTTCTGATTAATTTTTTCTTCATGAAATGCCTTTAAAGTTTCTTCTTCAAGTTCTGTTAGGTTAGAAAAAACCTTGTTGAATGATAAAATAGTCATAAATATGAAGTATAAATCTTTTGTCCAATATTCTTCCCTAGAGGATTCCTTCTTTAACTTTGAATTTTCCTGATAGTCTCTTTGCTCTTCATAGGAGCTTGTTATCTTCCATATTTATTTGATTTTAGATGCCATTTCGCAGTTAGAAGAATTTCTCGTCTTCAACTGTCTGTTACTGGACTGTTGTCTACATCTGACGCAACACAAACGCCTCTTGGTTGATAGGTTCTGAACCATCTGTTTTCTCGAGACTTGAATATTCGCAAAGTATGCCGAATTATGAATTTGGAATAATATTCTAACAATACTGTATGCATTATACCCATCTATCCAGCGGGTGGCACTGCAATGTTATAATATGTATTCTATGATATAATGCAGGGGACTCCAAACTTCCTAAACTAAGGGCAAGTTTATTGTCCTTCAGACTTTAGTGGGGCCGAACTCTGGCCAGTGGGAGTGGAAATATTCCTGGCAATAATGGGAGTAAACATCACTACATTTGGTATTAGGGGGGGAGAAATAGTGCCCCATACTTAGTATCATTAGAAGGAATAGTGTCCCATTATGTTGGTGTCAGTTGGCAGAATAATGTCTCATATCAGTGGGAGGAATAGTGCCCCAAGGACTAGATAAAGGCAAGTATAGGGCTGCAGTTTGGAGACCACTGATATAATGTAGTGACAGGATGTACAGTGACTTGAAAAAGTATTCATACCCCTTGAAATTCTACACATTTTCTCATGTTACAACCAAAAACATAAATGTATTTTATTGGGATTTTATGTGATAGACCAACACAAAGTGTCACATAAATGTGAAGTGGAAGGAAAATGATAAATGATACAAATAAATATGTGAAAAGTGTGGGGGAGGGGTGTCACGGAACGTCCCACACTCCGCTTGAGTGCTTCCGTCATATACCACTTCCTAAGTTCTGGAACACGAGTCCAATAGATCTGGCCATAGGAACCCCAAGAACTAGACAACACCAGTCTTGGAGTACATCAGAACTACCTTTATTTGAGATCTCCCACACATTTATACACCAGGATGACTCAAAGCTAACCTAATTAACATGAGCTCCAATAGGAGTCGTCCCGTCTCCTACATTGTATGGAGGACAATGTCATTAGCTCATTCAATTAACATAAACACAGGTTGACACCAGCATCTCCTCACATGATGTGTCCCAACAGAATGAATCAGTCTTATCAGCAGGGGGCTGCTGGAGGAACCCCCCCTCCCTCTTCAGGGACACAGATCCACAGCAAGGAGTCCCCAACAGAATCACACAACCAACAAAATATACATATATACACGACTGAGTCCGATTAATACAGTTCAAACCGGACCTCCAATTCACCCCACAAAGAGCACCGTTCCATTGAAAATCCAGGGCCCATAATCAAAAGGCAACAGGCTAGCGTTCAGTCCCCTCCAATAGTCTCTGTCTTGGGTGAGTCTGTCACATTTCTCCCCCATCAAAGGTTGACTAACAAGGTCCCAGACCTCCACCTGGTCTGGACATACATTAGTCAGGCAGAGTGAACTCACATAGTCTTCCCGCATGATCTCCATTCTTGGCTGCAAGGAATAGTTGACCTCAGTAGGTGTGGGGCAGAGGTCATTTACTCTCTGTCTGGCTGCCAGGGCTTCAGCTGGATTGTTTTTAACATTCCTGGGCTCGGTCTGCTGCTGGGCAGAGGGGCCAATCACCCCTGCTTCTTGAAGCTGTAGAGGGACACTAGGTGCTATGCAGAGGCCAGCAGTGCTCTGCCCTGTTGCCAGCGATTCAGCTGGGAGTAGCAGCTCCACTACATCAGCTTGTCGTCGGGGAGAGGGGCCAACTGCCCCGGCTCCCTGGAACTCCACAGTTGTTGCCGGTGCTGGGAAGAGGTTGGTAGCACTCTGCTCTGTTGCCAGCACTTCTGCTGGGGACTCTGCATCCTCCGCTCCAGCTAACCGTTGGGGCAGGAGGCTGGCTTCCTCCACTCCCAAACGGTGTAGTTGCCATTGGAAAAGGGAGCCGGCTGCTTCCATTTCCATTCCCTCATCTGGCTGCTGGGACGACATGTCGATGGTACTGTCTCCCAGGTACACGGATCTTTGCTGGGGAGGAAAGCCCGCTTCCTCCACCCTGGCCAACTGTTGGGGAGGGACAACACACACCTCCTCTCCCTTCTCCCCCTGTATCTGCTGCTGGGAAGTGATTGCCACCTTCTCACCCTGAGCCTCCGAAACTGCCACAGGTGTGGGGCAGAGGTCTTGGACCCTCTGTCCGGTTGCCAGCACTTCTGCTGGGGGTTTGCTAGGTGGTTCCTCCTCTACAGAAACGTCTATTAAATCCCCAGTCTTTGGAAGTGGTAAAAGTGTGGGACAGAGGTCTTGGACCCTCTGTTCAGTTACCAGATCTTCAGCTGGAGAAGTTTGTTTTAACTCCATAGATGCTGCTGGCAGAAAATCGCATGTCACTGTCAGTGTTGTGGGAGAAAGGCCGACCACCTCTTCTCTCAAGAAGGCTGAAGCCACTGTTGGTGCTGGGCAGAACACAGTGAACTTTGGCCCTGATAGCAGCTCTTCTGCTGGAGGCTCATCAGGTTGTTCTTCCTCAGCAGAAAAGTCTATCAAATCCCATGTCTCTGCAACTGATGTCCAGGGATAGAGGTTCACCATCTCCTGTCCATGGAACCCAGAAGATGTTATCAGTGCTGGGCAGAGGTTAGCAGAGCTCTGCCCTGTTGTCAGCACTTCAGGTTTGGGGACGGCAATCTCCGGATTTTCCACTGCCGATTCTCTGGCATGCTGCTGAACTTGTTCTAGCAGTTTCCTGTATGCCCTTTCCAGATGCTGTTCCTTCCTTAGCAAATGGTCCAGATCAGGTTTGAGCTCTGAGACCCCTGCAAGACTGAGCACAGACTCTCTATAGTCTCTCGTGTCCTCAAGGTCAGGTTCCCCCTCATCGCCAAACATAAAAAGATCTGTAAGGTTCTCCCACAGCAATCCAGGGCCGCCAAAGTCATATCCCTCCGGAGAGCATTCTGTTGTCTCCCCTAAATATCCCTCCTCTGCGTGCCATTGCAGAGCCCGATAACGATTGTCCAGCTCTATCTCCTGCTGGACCAACCTGTCCAACTCAGTCACCCATTGCTCCTGGGGCTGCTCTCCCAGGAGTGCTATCCGCAATGCCCGTTGGTCACTGGCCCGTTGCTCTTGGGTTGGAAAGCACTTGCCCTGTTTTATACCAGCGAGACGGAGGGCTGCAATCCAGAGCTCCACCCGAATTTGCTGCCTAAGCTCCAGGTATTCATCCTCAGACACAGTCCTGGTGTATGTTGAAAGGATGATCTGCAGCAGCCCCGGGAATTCTGATGCCAGGTCCATATCTCCGCTGGGGTGACTGAAGTCTGCTATGCTGATCTTGGATTCAGTTGGAGGTTTGGATGTCCCAGACTTCAGGAAGCTATCCCACTGCTTGCCACCAATGTCACGGAACGTCCCACACTCCGCTTGAGTGCTTCCGTCATATACCACTTCCTAAGTTCTGGAACACGAGTCCAATAGATCTGGCCATAGGAACCCCAAGAACTAGACAACACCAGTCTTGGAGTACATCAGAACTACCTTTATTTGAGATCTCCCACACATTTATACACCAGGATGACTCAAAGCTAACCTAATTAACATGAGCTCCAATAGGAGTCGTCCCGTCTCCTACATTGTATAGAGGACAATGTCATTAGCTCATTCAATTAACATAAACACAGGTTGACACCAGCATCTCCTCACATGATGTGTCCCAACAGAATGAATCAGTCTTATCAGCAGGGGGCTGCTGGAGGAACCCCCCCTCCCTCTTCAGGGACACAGATCCACAGCAAGGAGTCCCCAACAGAATCACACAACCAACAAAATATACATATATACACGACTGAGTCCGATTAATACAGTTCAAACCGGACCTCCAATTCACCCCACAAAGAGCACCGTTCCATTGAAAATCCAGGGCCCATAATCAAAAGGCAACAGGCTAGCGTTCAGTCCCCTCCAATAGTCTCTGTCTTGGGTGAGTCTGTCACAAGGGGCATTTGTATGGCGCCCCCCGGAGTCAATACTTTGTAGAACCCCCTTTATCTACAAGTCTTTTTGGGGGTGTCTCTACCAGCTTTGCACATCTAGAGAGGGACATTTCTGCCCATTCTTCTTTGTAAAATATCTCAAGCTCTGTCAGATTGGATGGAGAACGTCTGTGAACAGCAATTTTCAAGTCTTGCCACAGATTCTCAATGTGATTTAGGTCTGGACTGTGACTGGGCCATTCTAACACATGAATATGCTTTGATCTAAACCATTCCATTGTAGCTCTGGCTGGATGTTTCGGGTCGTTGTCCTGCTGGAAGGTGAACCTCCGCCCCAGTCTCAAGTCTTTTGTAGACTCTAACAGGTTTTCTTCTAAGATTGTCCTGTATTTGTCTCCATCCATCTTCCCATCAACTCTGACCAGCTTCCCTGTCCCTGCTGAAGAAAAGCATCCCCACCACATGATGCTGCCACCACCATGTTTCACGGTGGGGGTGGTGTGTTCAGGGTGATGTGCAGTGTTAGTTTTCCCCCCACACATAGCGTTTTGCTTTTAGGCCATAAAGTTGAATTTTGGTCTCCTCTGACCAGATCACCTTCTTCCACATGTTTGCTGTGTCCTCCACATGGCTTCTCACAAACTACAAACAGGACTTCTTATGACTTTCTTTCACCAATGTCTTTCTTCTTGTCACTCTTCCATAAAGGGCAGATTTGTGGAGAACACGACTAATAGTTGTCCTGTGGACAGATTCTCCCCCCTGAGCTGTGGATCTCTGCAGCTCCTCCAGAGTTACCATGGACCTCTTGGCTCTTCTCTGATGAATGCTCTCCTTGCCCGGCCGGTCAGTTTAGGTGGACGGCCATGTCTTGGTAGGTTTGCAGTTGTGCCATACTCTTTCCATTTTCCGATGATGGATTGAACAGAGCTCCGTGAGATGTTCAAAGCTTGGGAGATTTTTTTATAACCTAACCCTGCTTTATACTTCTCCACAACTTTATCCCTGACCTGCCTGGTGTGTTCCTTGGCCTTCGTGATGCTGTTTGTTCACTAAGGTTCTCTAACAAACCTCTGAGGGCTTCACAGAACAGCTGTATTTATACTGAGATTAAATGACACACAGGTGGGCTCTATTTACTAATTAGGTGACTTCTGAAGGCATTTGGCTCCACTAGATTTTAGTTAGGGGTATCAGAGTAAAGGGGGCTGAATACAAATGCCCCTCCCCCCCCACACTTTTCACATATTTATTTGTATCATTTATCATTTTCCTTCCACTTCACAATTATGTGACACTTTGTGTTGGTCTATCACATAAAATCCCAATAAAATACACTTGGGCACTGTACCTTCTTTCTGTGTTCAGTTCCTGTTTCTCATGATGTAAAGATATGATTTGCCATTCTCCATGAAAGTAAAGTTATTCTCTACAAACAAGAAGCTTCCCACAAATCGTTTCAATACTCCGCCAACACAAAACTTTATTTATATTTTATAGGGGCTCTGAGGGTGACAATGAGGACATCACACCTGTCAGTACTGAGGGATGAGGATGTCTCCATTCCCTGTAATGTATCTGATCTAAATACTGGGAAACCCATTGCAGTAATATGGAAAATGACATCAGAGAACGGCACTGAGTACAAGGTGTATGAATATATTGATGAAAAAGAGACGTCATACAGACCGGGATCCTCTATGAAGCCGATGGGGATCCGGAATGGAAATGCAGAGCTCCATCTCTCTCGGGTCCAGTTCTCGGATGAGGGGGAATACACTTGCACAGTGATTAACACTCCAGATTCAGCAGAAGGGAGAGTTACTCTTCAGGTGTCAGGTAAGTGATGGTAACTTTTCCTCTCTTTTATGTTGGTTTTGGAATCTGTTTTGCTTCGGGTTCTCCCACTGCCAGGACTCCTCTCCACCTACCCCACTAGAAATTGGAGGGCGGAGTGATTAGATTTTTATAAAGGGGAGTGATTTGGAGATTGGGAGATGTTTTGCAGCATGCAGACCCTCTATGGATGGTAATTCTGAAGCTTGCTAACCCCTCACGTGGTCCAGCCGGTGCCGGTGATGCTGGAATCTATCACGATTCTTTTGTTTCTGGGTTACTACCTTTCTAATCTGACCACACCCACATTACATTCTGATTATCTGTGGCCTTGGATATGTAAATTAAACAAATTGTTAAGGGTTGGCCCTCATGGTACATAGTTACTAAATCTCAAGTTAGTTGTACAACTTACCACCATATTGTACAATCTCCTGTAACTTCTCCAACATGTACTGTGAGGTGAGCCTGGCTATACATAGAGGAGTGTGGAGGTAGGTGCTCTCACTGCATGGTTGTTACATGGAAAGGAGATCCTACATTCCCATTGTACGGTGTGTTCGGTAGGTTCTTTATTTCAGAAGAGCTCCTATAGTTGCTATCAGTGAATCTCTTTGCTCAGTTTCATATTTCTACTCCCATGATGTGTACGTTCAGCCCCATTCATACCTGAGCGTTTTGTAGCTGGAAGCCTGGAGCTACAAAATGCTGGAGGGGAAAAAAACAATTATTCTCTATGGAGATGGTTCACATCTCCTCTCCAAAATGCCTGAAGCTCAAACAAGTTCTGGAACTTTTTTTTAGGCAGATTTGGGCGTTCTTCTGCTTTTTACATTGGTGACCTTTTGACCTGTACAAAATCGCAGCAAAAGCGCGGTAAAAAACACACAACTTTCTGCCTGAGAACGCTACGCTCCGGTGTGAATGAGGCTTAGGGTTTCTTGCCCATTTCCCTCTTCAGCAGCAAGGACCAAAAGAACCTCTTCCCACATGGGGAGGATGGGGGTCAGTAGAACACAACACAGGATTTCACAGATACAGATTGGCTTTCCGGTCCCTGGATCTTCCAATCTATTATTCCGATCCCAGGATCTTCCAATCTGTATTCTGGTCCCAGGATCTTCCAATCTATATGCCAGTCCCAGAATCTTCCAATCTATTATTCCAGTCCCAGGATCTTCCAATCTATTATTCCGGTCCTATGACCTTCCAATCTATATTCCGGTCCCAGGATCTTCCAATCTATATTCCGGTCCCAGGATCTTCCAATCTTTATTCTGGTCGCAGGATCTTCCAATCTATATTCCGGTCCCAGGATCTTCCAATCTATATGCCAGTCCCAGAATCTTCCAATCTATTATTCCAGTCCCAGGATCTTCCAATCTATTATTCCGGTCCTATGACCTTCCAATCTATATTCCGGTCCCAGGATCTTCCAATCTATATTCCGGTCCCAGGATCTTCCAATCTTTATTCTGGTCGCAGGATCTTCCAATCTATATTCCGGTCCCAGGATCTTCCAATCTTTATTCCGGTCCCAGGATCTTCCAATCTATATTCCGGTCCCAGGATCTTCCAATCTTTATTCTGGTCGCAGGATCTTCCCATCTATATTCCAGTCCCAGGATCTTCCAATCTTTATTCCGGTCCCAGGATCTTCCAATCTATATTGTGGTCGCAGGATCTTCCAATCTATATTGTGGTCGCAGGATCTTCCAATCTTTATTCCGGTCCCAGGATCTTCCAATCTGTATTCCGCTCCCAGGATCTTCCAATCTAAAGGGTGTCCCAAAAGTCGACATACATGAGAAAATGGGAAATTGTAGCTAAATGTACCTTTTTATTTACAAAATATTATTTTCTTGTTGGCCTCCTCTTTCTACACACAAAGTCCCCTTTCACATGTGCAGACACTCCATACTAGGGATGAGCCGAACACCCCCCGGTTTGGTTTGCACCAGAACCTGCGAACGGACCGAGAATTTGCAGGAACGTTAGAACCCCATTGACATCTATGGGACTCGAATGTTCAAAATCAAAAGTGCTCATTTTAAAGGCTAATTTGCATGGTATTGTCCTAAAAAGGGTTTGGGGACCCGGGCCCTACCCCATATATCAATGCAAATAAAAGTTTTAAAAACTGCAGTTTTTTCGGGAGCAGTGATTTTAATGATGCTTAAAGTAAAAAAAAAAAAGGGTGAAATATTCCTTTAAATATTGTACCTGGGGGGTGTCTATAGTATGCCTGTAAAGTGACGCGTGTTTCCCATGTTTAGAACAGTCCCTGCACCAAATGTCATTTTTAAAGGAATAAAAGTCATTTAAAACTGCTTGCGGGTTTAATGTAATGTCGGGTCCTGGCAATATGGATGAAAATCAGTGAGACAAACGGCATGGGTATCCCCCAGTCTATTACCAGGCTCTTGGGGTCTTGTATGTATATTAAGGGGAATCCCGCACCCAAATTAAAAAAAGGAAAGGTGTGGGGCCACCAGGCCCTATATACTCTGAACAGCAGTATACAGGCGGTGCAAACAAGACAGGGACTGCAGGTTTGTTATTAAGTAGAATCTGTTTGTAATTTTGAACTGGTACATTTTTAACGTGTTTAGCTAAAGCCAAAAAATCTGTTTAAAGCTTTTTGGAAAACATAGGGAAGGGTTATCACCCCTGTGACATTTGTTTTGCTGTCTTTCCTCCTCTTCAGAAGATTTCACCTCACTTTCTGTCCCAATGACAAATGTTTTTTGAAAATTTGGGTTTTTTTGTGGAACAAGGATTGGAAAG
The DNA here is from genome assembly GCA_037952835.1 of Lithobates septentrionalis. Classification (NCBI taxonomy): domain Eukaryota; kingdom Metazoa; phylum Chordata; class Amphibia; order Anura; family Ranidae; genus Lithobates; species Lithobates septentrionalis. Next base: position 52,337 of record JBBDGP010003758.1, read on the forward strand.
CATCAGTGGAAAGGAGAAAAGTTTTTCCCATATTAACTCTTACAGGAGAGAATTTCCCTTCCTAGGGGTAGATTTCATCTCACTTCCTGTTGTCTCCTTCTGTTTGCAAGTAGGAGTCGTTAGTAACTTAGATGTTTGAAAGTAGGGGCCTGCCCTATATACTCAGCAGAAATTTGGGCCTTAGGTGTTATTGTGGCCACAACACTGTAAGCCCTCACAGGGCCCTGCTGTGAAATATTAGATCAAGAATTGTAATTACATGCCCCTGTTGAACAGGGGCAGAAAAATTGGGCCTTTGGTGATGGTGGTGGTGGTGCCACAACACTGTAAGTCCTCACAGTTACTCTTGGTGGGCGCAGAAATGGGCCCTGCTGTGAAATATTAGATCAAGAATTCTAATTACATGTCCCTGTTGGTGCCACAACACTGCAACCCCTCACAGATATTCTAGTTGGAGCGCAGGAACGAGCCCTGCTGCAAAGAATTGCATGAAAAATTGTAATTACACGCCCCTGTTAAACAGGGGCTGAAAAATTGGGCCTTATGGTTGCTGGAACCGATCATACCTTGGGGCTGCGGACTATAAAATTTTCTGAACGCATCGGTCAGATGGCCACCTTGTCCACCACCTTCTCCACCGCTCCTTCTTTGACTGACCGAAACCTCAGCAACACGTTGTCCAGGAAAAGGAGTTTGTTACCTCCCAGTCTCTGGGAACGCGTTGCACAGACCTTTCTGCAAGGCCTCCCAAAGATGTTTCATCCTCTGCTCCCTCTGCGACGGCAAGATAAGGTCCGCAACCTTACCCTTGTAACGTGGATCAAGGAGGGTTGCCAGCCAGTATTGATCCCTCTCCTTGATACCACGAATTCGAGGATCCTTCCGCAGGCTTTGCAGGACCAGGGAGGCCATGCAGCGTAGATTAGCTGAGGCATTCGGTCCGGAGTCCTCTGGGTCACTAAGGACGACATGATCCGCAGCCACTTCCTCCAGCCACGTACAAGTCCATGGGTTTCTTGGGACTGTAAATGATCCCTTAAAGCCTGCTGCTGATGCTGAGTGCCAGGCTCCACCTCCATGCTGACACAATCCTCCTCCTCCTCCTCCTCTTCCTGTGTGATCGGCGGGCACGCAGGAACATTGTCTGGATAAAGGGGGCCTTGAGAGCTAAGGAAGTCCTCCTCTTCCTGCCTCTGTTCTGCCTCAAGTGCCCTGTCCATTATTCCACGCAGCGTGTGCTCCAACAGGTGGACAAGGGGGACAGTGTCACTAATGCATGCACTGTCACTGCTCACCATCCTCGTGGCCTCCTCAAATGGTGACAGGACAGTGCATGCATCCCTGATCATGGCCCACTGGCGTGGGGAAAAAAAACCAAGCTCCCCTGACCCTGTCCTGGTGCCATAGTCGCACAGGTACTCATTGATGGCCCTCTGCTGCGTGTGCAGCCGCTGCAGCATGGCCAACGTTGAGTTCCACCTGGTGGGCATGTCACAGATTAGGCGGTTCTTGGGCAGGTTAAATTCCTTTAATTCCTTTTGGAGGTCTGCCAGCCGAGCACTGGCATTATATGACCGACGGAAATGCACACAGACTTTCCTGGCCTGCCTCAGGACATCCTGTATATACATACATATACATATACATATATATATATATATATATACACATATATACACATACATATATATACATATACACACACACATACATATATACACACACACACACACACCACCTGGGATGCATATATATACACACAATACACTGTAACTGCAGCTAACTGGCTCAACCTGCCTACTCTATCTAACTTAAATCAAATGACACTGTCTGTCTGTCTGTCTCTCTCTCTCTGTCTCCCTCCATCTCTGTCTATGAACACCGGAACACACTACACAGGGCCAACGTGCAGGCGGCCTTATATGGTGTGGGGCGTGTACTAAACCCCCTGAGCCATAATTCGCCAAAGCCTCCTTGGCTTTGGCCAATTACGGCTCTCTGTTCAGACAGCGCTGTGATTGGCCAAGCATGGATCAGCCAGCAATGCACTGTAATGCCGCAGTGAATTATGGGCCGTAACGCACCACTCGAATTTGGCACGAATGGCCCATATCGTTCGTAATTCGGCGAACGGTCGAACAGGCAATGTTCGAGTCGAACATGCGTTCAATTCGAACACAAAGTTCATCCCTACTCCATACATCTCTATGTAGCGACGGATGTCAGCGGTGACATGTCCGCTGACATCCAAACTGACCCTATCCGCTCTGCAAAATCCAGACGGATGGATATCCTATTTTCCATCCATCTGGCGGATCAGATTAAAACGGACAGGCGGTCCGTATTTATCTGATCCCCCCCATAGAGAAGAGCGATCTCTCTGACAGGTCTGTCCCTGCACAGTGTGCTTAGTCGGACTTGTCATCTGCCGGCTCAGTGGGGATCAACGGTGCAATGCCCTCTGAGCAAGCGAATGGCTGAAAACGGATCCGCAGGTCTGAAAGGGGCCAAAGTCTTCTCCCCCACTCATGGCAAACACGTTTCACTTTTCCCTATTTATGGAGATATTTGGGACACTCTGTACCGTATATTCCAGTCCCAGCACTCCCAACACTAGCATTACCTTCATTCATGCAGTAGTACTGGAAAGATTTCCCAGAGGGAGATAGACCCCCACTCTCAGCATCTTCATACATTTCCTATTCCAATATTTCCAGCCCAGACATCTTTAATTCCAGAACTTCTCATCCCAGCCTTAGGCCCCTTTTACGCTTGTATGATTTGTTCTACGACTTCAGACTGCAAAGTCGCATGACAAGTCGTTCCCAATGATTTCCAATGACAACCATTCATATTAGTACAACTTCAAGTCATGCCAACTTCAAAGTAGTCCCTGCACTACTTTGATCTTACTTCAGCCCATTGAATATCAGTGAAGTCGGATCAAAGTCTTAACTGATCTGACTTTGGCATGTGACTTGTGTTTTGATGATCTTGAAGGGTAACTCCACGCCAAAAAAAAAAACAAAACGGCATGTTCCCCCTCCAAGAGCATACCAGGCCCTTTGGTCTGGTATGGATTTTAAGGGGAACCCCCATGCGCCCCCCAACCAAAGCACCTTGTCCCCATGTTGATGAGGACAAGGGTCTCTTCTCAACAACCCTAGCCGTTGGTTATTGGGGTCTGCGAGCGGGGAGCTTATCGGAATCTGTAAGTCCCCTTTAACAAGGGGGCCCCCAGATCCCGCCCCCCCATGTGACTTAGTATCGGGTACATTGTACCCCTACCCATTCACCTAAAAAAAAAAAAACTGTCAAAAATAAAATGCAGTACACAGGTTTTTAAAGTAATTTATTCAGCTCCAGCGTTGCTTCCGATTTTTTTCTCCCCTCTCCGGGTCTTCTTCGCTGATGTCTTCTCACTGTCTCCCATTCGTCTTCTTCTGTTCGCTGTCTTCTGCCTCTGCCGGGTCTTCTCCCTCTGTTCTTCCGATGTTGACTCAATGCTGTCTCCCACTCTAATGCTGGATGCGCGGTGTGCCACTACTTATATTGGCATGGGGCGGGGTCACCGGAGGCCCGCCCATTATAATGTTACCGCCCATCATGCCGGGCAGTGACGTCATAAGGGGCGGGCCTCCGGATGATGTCACCCGGTGACCCAGCCCCATGCCAATATAAGTAGTGGCACACTGTGCATCCAGCAATAGAGCGGTAGAGAGCGTTGAGTCAACATTGGAAGAAGAACAGAGGGAGAAGACAGCTGAGAAGACCCAGCAGAGGCAGAAGACAGCAGACAGAGGGAAGAGAACCGGAGAGGGCTAGAAGAGATCAGCGGAGAGCAAAGAACACCCGGAGAGGGGAAAAGAACCAGCAGAGGCAGAAGAGCTGGAGAGGGGAGAAGAAGTCGGAAGGAACTGCCTTAATAAATTACTTTAAAAACCTGTGTACTGCATTTTTATTTTTGACACTTTTTTTTTTTTTTTTTTTTTTTTTTTAGGTGAATGGGTAGGGGTACAATGATTCACATAGGGTGGGGGGCCGGGATCTGGGGGCCCCCCTTGTTAAAGGGGGCTTCCAGATTCTGATAAGCTGCCCACCCGCAGACCCCGACAACCAATGGCCAGGGTTGTTAGGAAAAGCACCTTGTCCTCATCAAAAAGAAACGTGAAAATAACTGCGCATCAAAAAAGGTGATTATAAGTAAATTATAAAAAACAAGCGGCAAAATCCTATATGTTACACAAACACACAACACAAACAATGTAAAACTGGTGACTCGCGCTTATGACAAAACAAAGTGAATATAAATATAAAGGTGATCAAACATCACCTTAACCAAAATGCAAATATGCATATAATCATATATCCAAAGAAAGATGTATGCAAAAAGTAAAAGCAACAAAGGCTGCAATAAGTTGTGGAAAATATTTTAAAAAATGTGGATATTAGTCCATATAAGAACACCCAAATATGTAAAAAGTCCAGATATAAGAATCCAGTGAAAGTCCAATTATATGGAAACATAAGTGTTTGGGTCCACCACCATAGATAGAATGCCTGGCCGCTTACCAAAAACCCATGACCCCCCATTACAGAGGGTCTGAGTAAGCTGTTATATCCTGCTGTTCCGGACCACCATAAAGCCAAGATGGAAGCTGGAATGGGACATCAGGGACTGTGGTGCAGATGGATGGATCCCCAGGAAACAGTCCGTGGCACCGGCCGGGCTTTTTTCGACCTTCCCAAAGCACCCACCCCACCATGTTGAGGGCATGCGGCCTGGTACGGTTCGGGGGGGGGGGGGCGCTCGCTCGTCCCAACCCCCTTCCCTGACCTACCGGGCTGTGTGCTCGGATAAGGGTCTGGTATGGATTTTGGGGGGATCCCCATGCAGGTTTTTTGGCATGGGGGCTCCCCTTAAAATCCATACCAGACCGAAGGGCCTGGTAAGTTCTTGGAGTGGGAACCCATGACTTTTTTTTCTAATTTGTTTCCCCTAAAGATTCATACCAGACAGTGCCTGGTTTTGTCAGGGATCAAAGTCAGATCCCTGTTCATTGAAGTGGGACACATGTCAGACTTCAAGTCGCAGAGCAAAGTCGGGTCCACAGTCATACGACTGTCGTGTCGTACAAGTGTGAAAGGGGCCTAAGATACTCCTAGGCCCTCTTCCAATCCATATCCCAATCCCAAATCTCCAATCCCAGCACTCCCAGTCCCAGAATCTTATAATCTAATGCCGTGTACACACAGCCGGACTTTTCGACCAAACTTGTCCAACGGAACAAATCCGTCGGACAATTCAACCATGTGTGGGCTTCATCGGACCTGCAGTGGACCTTTTCTGTCGAAAATGTGACAGACTTCAGTTTTAGAACATGTTTCAAATCTATCCGACGATTCAAGTCCGGTCAAAAAATCCGTTCGTCTGTATGCTAGTCCGACGGATGAAAACCGACGCTAGGGCAGCTATTGGCTACTGGCTATGAACTTCCTTATTCTAGTCCGGTTGTACGTCATCATGATCGAATCCGTCGGACTTTAGTGTGATTGTGTGTAGACAAGTCCGATTCGACAGAAGTCCGTCGAAAGTCCGTCAAAAAGTCTGACGTGATTCAGTCAAAAGTCCTGTCATGTGTATACAGCATTAGAATCACCTAGAAACATCAAGTGGTAGAAGAAAGAGGGTAGATGGAAGATTTCCCAGACAAAAATAGACTCCTAATCCCAGCATCTTCTAATCCATATCCAGTTCTGGGACAAGGTCACCTAGAGCCCAGGGCAAACCTGCCAAACTGGGCCACCCCCCCAAGATATGAGCATTATGTGTCAGCAAATATCCCCCCCAGGGTTAGGGTTAAGCACATATTCCCCCTCCTCCCAGTAAAAAATCTGCCCCCCTGCTGAAATCCCCTCTCCCAGCACACATGCCTCCCCCTCTCCAAAAAAAAAAAAAAAAATCCCTCCTCCTAGTACAAATCCTCCACCACCAAATTTCCCCTCTAAGTACACATTCTCTCCCTCCCTTCTCCAAATCTGCATCCTAGCACAAATACCCACCTTATTCCCCCTCCTAGCACAAACACCCCCCAATCAGTCCTACTAGGACTAATCCCCCCACAAAAAAATTTTCCTCCTAGAACCAATCTCTGCTATATCACCTCTACTAGCACAAAACCCCCAAATTGACCAGTCACCACTCCTAGCGCACACACAAATGTCCCCTCCTAGAACAATTCTTACCCCCTTTTGCCCCCCAAATTACTCCTCTCAAGACAAATCCCCCTCCCCCTCAATCTCTTTACGATGCCCCCCCACCTCACACGATACCACATTGCCCATAGCAGCCATTTCTACTGCCCACCCCTTGTCCCGTCCCTGTCCTTATCTCAATACCAGCATCTCCAACCCAACCACTCCCAGTCCCAATATCTAAAAATCTCATCACTTCCAGTCCCAGCATCACCAACAGTGTATATATACACATCTGCTGCTAGAGGAAAGTTGCCACCTTATCTTCAAGGGAGACAAGGCAGAGAAAGAAATTAAATTCATTTTCCATCACATTTTGTCATTTTTTTGTTTCCTTCTTCCATTCTGTTTTTGTTTGAATTTTATAATCTGGAGAAAAACTGTTAAAACTTTTGGGGCAAAACGGAACAAACTGTGGGGAAAACAGAAATCATTTACCAACCTGATAATTAAGGCCCATATAGTCAATACATTGGTGCACAAAATTAGCCAGTTGACATGTCCTACATCTATCTGCAGACAGATACTTCCAGGCTAAGCGGGTATCAATTCCTGTTTTACACATGTGGAAGGACAATGTGTGTCTGTGATAAAGGTGGGAGGAGGACACTGTGTCTCAATGAAGGTGGGAGGACAATGTGTGTCGACGAAGGTGGGAGGACAATGTGTGTCGACGAAGGTGGGAGGACAATGTGTGTCGACGAAGGTGGGAGGACAATGTGTGTCGACGAAGGTGGGAGGACAATGTGTGTCGACGAAGGTGGGAGGACAATGTGTGTCGACGAAGGTGGGAGGACAATGTTTGTCGACGAAGGTGGGAGGACAATGTGTGTCGATGAAGGTAAGAGGACACTGTGTGTCGATGAAGGTAAGAGGACACTGTGTGTCGATGAAGGTGGGAGGACACTGTGTCGATGAAGGTGGGAGGACACTGTGTCGATGAAGGTGGGAGGACACTGTGTCGATGAAGGTGGGAGGACACTGTGTGTGTCGATGAAGGTGGGAGGACACTGTGTGTGTCGATGAAGGTGGGAGGACACTGTGTGTGTCGATGAAGGTGGGAGGACACTGTGTGTGTCGATGAAGGTGGGAGGACACTGTGTGTGTCGATGAAGGTGGGAGGACACTGTGTGTCGATGAAGGTGGGAGGACACTGTGTGTCGATGAAGGTGGGAGGACAATGTGTGTCGATGAAGGTGGGAGGACAATGTGTGTCGATGAAGGTGGGAGGACACTGTGTGTCTTGATGAAGGTGGGAGGGCACTGTGTCTCGATGAAGGTGGGAGGACATTGTGTGTCGATGAAGGTCGGAGGACACTGTGTGTCGATGAAGGTCGGAGGACACTGTGTGTCGATGAAGGTCGGAGGACACTGTGTGTCGATGAAGGTCGGAGGACACTGTGTGTCGATGAAGGTCGGAGGACACTGTTTGTCGATGAAGGTCGGAGGACACTGTTTGTCGATGAAGGTCGGAGGACACTGTTTGTCGATGAAGGTCGGAGGACACTGTTTGTGTCGATGAAGGTGGGAGGACATTGTTTGTGTCGATGAAAGTGGGAGGACACTGTGTCGATGAAAGTGGGAGGACATTGTGTGTGTCGATGAAGGTGGAAGGACACTGTGTGTCGATGAAGGTGGGGGGACAATGTGCGTGTCCATGAAGGTGGGAGGACACTGTGCGTGTCCATGAAGGTGGGAGGACACTGTGCATGTCGATGAAGGTGGGGGGACACTGTGCGTGTCGATGAAGGTGGGGGGACACTGTGCGTGTCGATGAAGGTGGGGGGACACTGTGCGTGTCGATGAAGGTGGGGGGACACTGTGCTTGTTGATGAAGGTGGGGGGACACTGTGCGTGTCGATGAAGGTGGGGGGACACTGTGCGTGTCGATGAAGGTGGGAGGATCAAATTATAAAAACATTGAACGCTGAGAAAAAATGGGAGTGCTTTAAGGTCATATTAAACAAAAGGTGTTAGCCAGTGCATTCCAATGGCAACAAATATATAAGAGAGTGAAAGTTAAACCCGGGTGGCTAAGAAAAAAATGGCCTTAAAATAATATATAAGGCTGAGGGGTGATTGTCAGCATTCCAACACTACAAGGATTGTAACAAGAGGTATAAGAGCACATTCAGGGCAGCTAAAATAAACCACGAAAGGCACATAGCGGAGTAAAAAGAATTCCAAGAAATTTTTTAAATATAGTAAGAAAATGAGGTCAGAGCATATTGGCCCCATAAAGGACGATGATGGGAAGTTGGTTACTGTACTAAATGCTTTCTTCTCCTCAGTTTTTACAAAGGAAAAGGAGGGGTATAGTAATTAAGATTGTATCATTAATAACATACCACAGAATGTACCCTTGTTTCTAACAGAAACCAAGAAAAAAGACTTGAAAAACTTAACACAAATAAATCACCAGGACCAGGTGGCTTACATCTTAGCCAGGTTATAGCCAGACTGTGGTTCCTAATAGCTAGACTGTGGTTCCTAATTTTTATGGACAGCTTAATGACTGGACTGGCACCAGCTGATTTACAAAGGACCAACGTTGTACCAATATTTAAAAAAGGGCCGTATATACAGTATATTCCTGGAAACTACAGGCCAGTTAGTCTAACATGGATAGTATGTAAACTATTGGAGGGGATGATAAGGAACTAAATCCAAAAATTTGCTGATGAAAACAGTATCATTGGTAGTAACCATCATGGGTTTATGAAGGATTGTTCTTGCCAGACCGATCTGCTAACACTACAAGGAAGTGAGCTGCCATCTAGATAAAGGAAGTCCTGTGGATGTGGTGTATAGGGATGAGCCAAACACCCACCTGTTCGGTTCGCACCAGAACATGCGAACAGGCAAAAAATTCATTCGAACACGCAAACACCATTAAAGTCTATGGGACTCGAACATAAATAATCAAAAGTGCTAATTTTAAAGGCTTATATGCAAGTTATTGTCATAAAAAGTGTTTGGGGACCTGGGTCCTTCCCCAGGGGACATGTATCAATGCAAAAAAAAGTTTTAAAAACAGCCGTTTTTTCGGGAGCAGTGATTTTAATAATGCTTAAAGTGAAACAATAAAAGTGTAATATTCCTTTAAATTTCTTACCAGGGGGGTGTCTATAGTATGCCTGTAAAGGGGCGCATGTTTCCCTTGTTTAGAACAGTCTGACAGCAAAATGACATTTCAAAGGAAAAAAAGTCATTTAAAACTACTCGCAGCTATTAATGAATTGCTGGTCCGACAATACACATAAAAGTTCATTGATAAAAACAGCATGGGAATTCCCCACAGAGGAACCCAAACCAAAATTTAAATAAAAAATGGCGTGGGGGTCCCCCTAAATTCCATACCAGGCCCTTCAGGTCTGGTATGGATATTAAGGGGAACCCCGCGCCAAAATGAAAAAAAATGGAGTGGGGGTCCCCCTCAAAATCCATAACAGACCTGAAATTAAGGGGAACCCCGCGCCAAAATTTTTTAAAAAAATGGCGTGGGGTCCCCCCAAAAATCCATACCAGACCCTTATCCCAGCACGCAACCTGGCAGGCCGCAGGAAAAGAGGGGGGGTGAGAGAGCCCCCCCTCCTGAACCGTACCAGGCCACATGCCCTCAACATTGGGAAGGTGCTTTGGGGTAGCGGCCTCCCAAAGCACCTTGTCCCCATGTTGATGAGGACAAGGGCCTCATCCCCACAACCCTTGGCCGGTGGTTGTGGGGGTCTGCGGGCAGGGGGCTTATCAGAATCTGGAAGCCCCTTGTAACAAGGGGACCCCCAGATCCCGCCCCCCCTGTGTGAAATAGTAAGGGGGTACAAAAGTACCCCTACCATTTCACAAAAAAAGTGTCAAAAATGTTAAAAATGACAAGAGACAGTTTTTGATTATTCCTTTATTTAAAGTCTTCTTTCCATCTTCTTCAGGTCTTCTTTCTTCTATCTCCCTTCGGTTTCTTCCTCCATCTTCTTCTTCCTCTGGTTCTTCCTCCGATCCTCTGCTTCTTGCTCCAGTGTTCTCGTCCGGCATCTTCCTCCGCGACGTCTTCCTCCCCGCTTCGTTCTTTGGCCGCTCTGCGTCCATGGGAGGCTCCTGCTGTGTGACGCTTCTCTTCTACTGACACTTCTTAAATAACAGAGGGTGGGGCCACCCGGTGACCCCGCCCCGCTCTGATGCATGGGGACTTGACGGGGACTTCCCTGTGGCTTTCCCCTTGATGTCAGAGGGGGCGGGGTCACCCGTTACATAACCGGTTGACCCCGCCCCCTCTGACGTCACAGGGAAAGCCACAGGGAAGTCCCCATCAAGTCCCCGTGCATCAAAGTGGGGGTGGGGTCACCGGGTGGCCCCACCCTCCGTTATTTAAGAAGTGTCAGTAGAAGAGAAGCGTCACACAGCAGGAGCCTCCCATGGATGCAGAGCGGCCAAAGAACGAAGCGGGGAGGAAGACGTCGCGGAGGAAGATGCCGGACGAGAACACTGGAGCAAGAAGCAGAGGATCGGAGGAAGAACCAGAGGAAGAAAAAGATGGAGGAAGAAACCGAAGTAAGAAGGAAGCAAGAAGGAAGAAGACCCGAAGAAGATGGAAAGAAGAAGTCTTGAAATAAAGGAATTGTCAAAAACTGTCTCTTGTCATTTTTAACATTGACACTTTTTTTGTGAAATGGTAGGGGTACTTTTTGTACCCCATTACCATTTCACACAGGGGGGGCAGGATCTGGGGTTCCCCTTGTTAAAGGGGGGTTCCAGATTCTGATAAGCCCCCGCCTGCAGACCCCCACAACCACCGGCCAAGAGTTGTGGGGATGAGGCCCTTGTCCTCATCAACATGGGGACAAGGTGCTTGGGGGGCCGCTACCCCAAAGCACCATCCCAATGTTGAAGACATGTGGCCTGGTACAGTTCAGGAGGGGGGCTCTCTTGTCTCCCCCTCTTTTCCTGTAGCCTGCTAGGTTGTAGCATGCTATTTTTTTTAAATTTTGGCGCGGGGTTCCCCTTAAAATCCATCCCAGACCTGAAGGGTTTGGTATGGATTTTGAGGGGGACCCCTACGCCATTTTTTTTTTATTTTAGCATGGAGTTCCCCTTAATGTCCACACCAGACCTGAAGGGCCTGGTATGGAATTTAGGGGGTCCCCCACACCTTTTTTTTTTTAATTTTGGTTCGGGGTTCCCCTGTGGGGAAATCCCATGCCGTTTTTATCAATGAACTTTTATGTGTATTGTCGGACCGGCAATGCATTAATAGCCGCGAGTAGTTTTAAAAGACTTTTTTTCCTTTGAAATGTCATTTTGCTGTCAGACTGTTCTAAACACAGGAAACATGCGCCCCTTTACAGGCATACTATAGACATCCCCCAGATACGCAATTTAACCACTTCAGCCCCGGACCATTATGCTGCCTAAGGACCAGAGGACTTTTTCCAATTTGGCACTGCGTCACTTTAACTGCTAATTGCGCGGTCATGCAATGCTGTACCCAAACAAAATTTGCGTCCTTTTCTTCCCACAAATAGAGCTTTCTTTTGATGGTATTTGATCACCTCTGCCGTTTTTATTTTTTGTGCTATAAACGGAAAAAGATCGAAAATTTTGAAAAAAAATGATATTTTCTATTGTTTGTTATAAAAAAAATACAATAAACTCAATTTTAGTCATACATTTAGGCCAAAATGTATTCGGCCACATGTCTTTGGTAAAAAAAAGTAAATGAGCATATATTTATTGGTTTGCGCAAAAGTTATAGTGTCTACAAACTAGGGTACATTTCTGGAATTTACACAGCTTTTAGTTTATGACTGCCTATGTCATTTCTTGAGGTGCTAAAATGGCAGGGCAGTACAACCCCCCCAAATGACCCCATTTTGGAAAGTAGACACCCCAAGGAAATTGCTGAGAGGCATGTTGAACCCATTGAATATTTTTTTTTTTGTCCCAAGTGATTGAATAATGACAAAAAAAAAAATATTTACAAAAAGTTGTCACTAAATGATATATTGCTCACACAGGCCATGGGCCTATGTGGAATTGCACTGCAAAATACATTCAGCTGCTTCTCCTGAGTATGGGGATACCACATGTGCGGGACTTTTTGGGAGCCTAGCCAGGTACGGGGCCCCGAAATCCAATCACCGCCTTCAGGATTTCTAAGGGCGTAAATTTTTGATTTCACTCCTCACTACCTATCACAGTTTTGAAGGCCATAAAATGCCCAGATGGCACAAAAACCCCCCAAATGACCCAATTTTGGAAAGCAGACACCCCAAGCTATTTGCTGAGAGGCATGTTGAGTCCATTGAATATTTTATATTTTGACACAACTTGCGGGAAAGTGACAAATTTTTTTTTTTTTTTTGCACAAAGTTGTCACTAAATGATATATTGCTCCCACAGGCCATGGGCATATGTGGAATTGCACCCCAAAATACATTTAGCTGCTTCTCCTGAGTATGGGGATACCACATGTGTGGGACTTTTTGGGAGCCTAGCCGCGTACGGGGCCCCGAAAACCAATCACCGCCTTCAGGATTTCTAAGGGTGTAAATTTTTGATTTCACTCTTCACTGCCTATCATAGTTTCGGAGGCCATGGAATGCCCAGGTGGCACCAACCCCCCCCCAAATGACCCTATTTTGGAAAGCAGACACCCCAAGCTATTTGCTGAGAGGCAAGGTGAGTATTTTGCAGCTCTCATTTGTTTTTGAAAATGAAGAAAGTCAAGAAAAAACTTTTTTCAATTTTCAAAACTTTGTGACAAAAAGTGAGGTCTGCAAAATACTCACTATACCTCTCAGCAAATAGCTTGGGGTGTCTACTTTCCAAAATGGGGTCATTTGGGGGGTTTTGAACTGTCCTGGCATTTTATGCACTTGCTCCGGTGTTCTCTTCCGGCATCTTCCTCCATGGCGTCTTCTTCCCTTCTTGGTTCCCAGGCTGCTCCGCATCCATGATGGGAGGCTCCCATTGTGTGACGCTTCTCGTCTTCTGACACTTCTTAAATAACGGAGGGCGGGGCCACCCGGTGACCCTGCCCCCCTCTGATGCACGGGGACTTGACGGGGACTTCCTTATGGCTTTCCCCGTGATGTCAGAGGGGGCGGGGTCATACCTGAAGGGTCTGGTATGGATTTTGAGGGGGACCCCACGCCAAAATTGAAAAAAAAATGCCGTGGGGTTCCCCTTAATATCTATACCAGACCTAAAGGGCCTGGTATGGAATTTAGGGGGACCCCCATGCCAATTTTGGTTTGGGGTTCCCCTGTGGGGAATTCCCATGCCGTTTTTATCAATGAACTTTTATGTGTATTGTCGGACCGACAATTCATTAATAGCCGTGAGTAGTTTTAAATGACTTTTTTTCCTTTCTTTGAAATGTAATTTTGCTGTCAGACTGTTCTAAACACGGGAAACATGCGCCCCTTTACAGGCATACTATAGACACCCCCCAGGTACGAAATTTAAAGGAATATTACACTTTTATTGTTTCACTTCAAGCATTATTAAAATCACTGCTCCCAAAAAAAGGGCCGTTTTTAAAACTTTTTTTTGCATTGATCCATGTCCCATGGGGCAGGACCCAGGTCCCCAAACACTTTTTATGACAATACCATGAATATAAGCCTTTAAAATTAGCACTTTTGATTTCTCCCATAGCCTTTTAAAGGGTGTTCCGCGGTTTTCGAATTTGCCGTAAACACCCCAAATTGTTCGCTGTTCAGCGAACTGGCAAACAGCCGATGTTGAGTCGAACATGAGTTCGACTCGAGCTTGAAGCTCATCCCTAGTGGTGTATCTGGATAATGCAAAAGCATTTAAGGCAGTTCCCCATAAATACATATAATGTGATCTCGCGCAAGAAAAAAGTAAATAAAAAATCACTATAAAAACACTGTAACCATTCCACCGAAGAATTAGTGAAGTGCAAAAGTAAAGTGCACAAAAGTAGTGTTTCCACTTAGAGCAATAACAAAGTGAAGAAATAAAGTGCAGAGATAAAGTGCACAATATAGTGTGTCCACTAGGGGTGATTGCAAAAATGTGTTGCATAGATAAAATCCTGAATGTATACAATAAATGTCCAAATATAGTGAAAAAACTTGAACCAGGTGGTGATGTAACAATAACAAAAAGAAGGACCAATAACGTCCTATAGAAAAAAAAGGTACTAAATTCACAAAATGTTCACAAGGTGGTACATCCGATACATAAATTGTAAAATGGGCAGAGGAATGGTGCAAAAATGTCCATAAATAACTCCACAGGCTGTCTCTTCAAATTCTAGTCTTACAGAACTCTCACCTTAGTATTATGAAGACAAATCACATCAACAAGTAATTTGGGCTCTCCACGACCTTCTATTGGAATCTTTTCTTATTTGTACCCTGCTGATGGGGCCATAAGTATCACTCCAACTCTGTTATTCCTTCACTAAGCCGTTCTAATCCACTCCATATGGATGGACATATTTGCCGATTTCAGCATTTCTATCTGTCCCTGTCTATCTAGGCCCCCCGCTGAGACCACCGCCTGTGGAAGGGAATTCCACATCCTTGCCACTCTTACAGTAAAGAACCCTCTACATAGTTTAAGGTTAAACCTCTTTTCTTCTAATTTTAATGAGTGGCCACGAGTCTTGTTAAACTCCCTTCCACAGAAAAGTTTTCTCCCTATTGTGGGGTCACCAGTACGGTATTTATACAATGAAATCATATCCCCTCTCAAGCGTCTCTTCTCCAGAGAGAATAAGTTCAGTGCTCACAACCTTTCCTCATAACTAAGATCTTCCAGACCCTTTATTAGCTTTGTTGTCCTTCTTTGTACTCGCTCCATTTCCAGTACATCCTTCCTGAGGACTGGTGCCCAGAACTGGACAGCATACTCCAGGTGCGGCCGGACCAGAGTCTTGTAGAGCGGGAGAATTATCGTTTTATCTCTGGAGTTGATCCCCTTTTTAATGCCAATATTCTATTTGCTTTGTTAGCAGCAGCTTGGCATTGCATGTCATTGCTGAGCCTATCATCTACTAGGACCTCCAGGTCCTTTTCCATCCTAGATCCCCCCAGAGGTTCTCCCCCCAGTCTATAGATTGCATTCAGATTTTTGCCACCCAAATGCATTATTTTACATTTTTCTACATTGAACCTCATTTGCCATGTAGTTGCCCCTCCCCCATTCATTTGTTCAGGTCTTTTTTCAAGGATTCCTCTTCGTGCGGAGAAGTTATTGCCCTGCTTAGCTTAGTATCGTCTGCAAATACAGAGATTGAACTGTTTATCCCATCCTCCAGGTCGTTTATGAACAAATTAAATAGGATTGGTCCCAGCACAGAACCCTGGGGACCCCACTACCCACCCCTGACCATTCTGAGTACTCCGCATTTATCACCACCCTCTGAACTCGCCCTTGTAGCCAGTTTTCAATCCATGTACTCACCCTATGGTCCATGCCAATGGACCTTACTTTGTACAGTAAACGTTTATGGGGAACTGTGTCAAATGCTTTTGCAAAATCCAGATGCACCACGTCTACGGGCCTTCCTTTATCTAGATGGCAACTCACCTCCTCATAGAAGGTTAATAGATTGATTTGGCAAGAACGATTCCTCATGAATCCATGCTGATTACTGCTAATGATACCGCTATCATTACTAAAATCTTGTATATAGTCCCTTATCATCCCCTCCAAGAGTTTACATACTATTGATGTTAGGCTAACTGGTCTGTAATTCCCAGGGATGTATTTTGGGCCCTTTTGAAATATTGGTGCTACATTGGCTTTTCTCCAATGAGCTGGTACCATTCCAGCCAGTAGACTGCCTGTAAAAATTAGGAACAACGGTCTGGCAATTACTTGACGGAGTTCCCTAAGTACCCTCGGGTGCAAGCCATCTGGTCCCGGTGATTTATTAATGTTAAGTTTCTCAAGTCTAATTTTAATTCTGTCCTCTGTTAACCATGGAGGTGCTTCCTGTGATGTGTCCTGAGGATAAACACTGCAGTTTTGATTACTGAAGCCCTCCCGATTCCCTCGTGAAGACTGAGGAGAATAAATTCAATACCTTTGCCATCTCCCCATCCTTTGTAACCAGATGTCCTTCCTCATTCTTTATGGGGCCAACATGGTCTGTCCTCCATTTTTTACTGTTTACATACCTAAAATAATTTCTTGGTATTTTTTTTGATCTTCTCTGCTGTGTCTTTCGTGTTCTATCTTAGCCGTCATTATGGCACCCTTGCATTTCTTGTTGCATTCTTTATAAAGTTTGAATGCTGATGATGATCCCTCAACCTTGTATTTTTTGAAGGCATTCTCCTTTGCTTTTATATGCATTTTTTACATTGGAGTTAAGCCATCCAGGACTTTTGTTCGCTCTTTTAACCACTTCAATACCAGGCACTTAGACACCTTCCCGCCCATGCCAATTTTCAGCTTTCAGCGCTGTCACAATTTTAATGACAATTGCGCGGTCATGCTACACTGTACCCAAACAATTTTTTTTATCATTTTGTTCCCACAAATAGAGCTTTCTTTTGGTGGTATTTGATCACCTCTGCGTTTTTTTATTTTTTGCGCAACAAATAAAAAAAGACCAAAAAGTTTGAAAAAAAACAAGTTTTTCTTTGTTTCTGTTAAAAATTTTTGTAAATAAGTAAGTTTTCTTCTTCAATGATGGGCACTGATATGGCGGCACTGATGGGCACCAATGAGGTGGCACCAATGAGGTGGCACTGACGGGCACTGATAGGCAGCACTGATGGGCACTCATAGGTGGCACTGATGGGCACTCATAGGTGGCATTGATGGGTACTTATGGGTGGCACTGATGGGTACTTATGGGTGGCACTGATAGGTGGCACGGATGGGCACTGATAGGTGGGCACTGATGGGCACCGATGGGCACTGACAGGTGGCACAAATGGACACTGATGGGTGGCACTGATGACACTGATTGGTGGCACTGATGCCCCTAAGGGTGGCATTGCTGGGCATCACTGCAATATAATGGTGCCAATCAGTGCCCATTTGGGCACTGACTGGGCACATGTGGATGGCCATGGGGTACCTGGGCCATGCGCTGCGGCATGTTATCCTGCTGGATTTCATATGACGCCCAGTCAGGATAACTGAACCACCGCCCGGCTGTCATCTGCTATGGGCCGGGGGGAAGTGGTTAAATTTATTACCCAGTGGGATGCATTGGCTAATGCCCTTATTTAATATGCTCTTAAAGCAAACCCATCTCTCCTCCGTGTTCTTTGTTCCTAAGATTTTATCCTAATTTATATCTTCTAGCAAGGTTCGTAGTTTAGGGAAGTTGGCTCTTTTGAAATTCAGTGTCTTTGTATTCCCTTTATGTTTCCTATTTGTGTGATTTATACTGAGGCCAATTGATCTATGATCTCTGTTTCCTAAATTGCCCCGTATTTCCATATCCGTGATCAGGTCTGTATTGTTGGTAATCAGTAGATCCAGTAACGCTTTTTTTCTAGTTGGTGCGTCTACCATCTGACCCATAAAATTGTCCTGCAAGACATTTAGTTACTGGCGAGCCTTAGATGAATACGCGGTTCCCTCCGCCCAGTCTATGTCTGGATAATTAAAATCCCCCATTATGATAACGCTTCCCATCCTTGCTGCTAATCCAAATTGTGATAGGAGATCTGTCTCCACCTCCTCCCTCAGGTTAGGGGGCCTATAGCATACTCCCAGTATTATTTTCCCCTTAGCTTCATCCCTTTGGAGCTCTACCCATAAGGATTCACCTCCTCCCTAGCTCCCTCAGTGATGTCATCTCTCACATTCGCTTGTACATTATTCTTGATATATAGGCATACCCCTCCCCCTTTTTTACCCTCTCTATCCTTGCGGTATAGGGTATACCCTTGAATGTTTGCCAGCCAATCATGAGAGCTGTTGAACCAGGTCTCTGAAATTCCCACAAAATCCAAATCTTCCTCGTACAACAGTATCTCTAGTTCACCCATCTTGACCACCATGCTCCTGGCATTGGCGAACATGCCACATAGTTTGGACCGGTCGCATATTATCCTCTTATTGGGTGTTCCGAGATTGCAACTAGGACTTGCTACTATACTTACCTTGGGTTTATGTGCTTTAGTCAACCTACCACTAATGCCCCCAATACTACCTTCTGGAATATGTTCCGCGCTGACTATCTCTACCTCTGGACCCCCCCCTTCTCCTAGTTTAAAAACCCCTCTAACTTTTTGGCCATCTTCATTCCCAGCTGATCTGCACCCTCCTCATTTAGGTGCAGTCCGTCCCTTCTATAGTACTGGTGTTTGAATGAGAAGTCAGCCCAGTCCTCCAGGAACCCAAACCCCTCCTTACTACACCAGCTCTTCAGCCACTTGTTTACTTCCCTAATCTCGCTCTGCCTTTCTGGTGTGGCTCGATGTACCGGTAGTATTCCTGAGAATACTACCTTGGAGGTCCTTTTCCTCAATTTAGCTCCCAAGTCCCTAAAATCGTTCTTTAGGACACTCCATCTGCCTCTGACTTTGTCATTGGTGCCAACGTGCACCATGACAGCCGGGTCTTCCCCAGCCCCTCCCAGTAATCTGTCCACAAGATCCGTGATGTGCCGAACCCGAGCGCCCGGTAGACAACATACTGTTCGGCACTTCAGGTCTTTGTTACAGATTGCCCTCTCTGTCCTTCTAAGAATTGAGTCCCCTACCACCAGAATCTGTCTTTCCTTTCCCTTTGCTGCCCCCCCACTCTCACTGGAGGAGTTCTTCCCCCGGCAGCTAGGAGAGTCCCTCAGCTCCAGCAGTGCTGGTCCCTGACTGGTTTCACCAATGTCACTAAATGGAGCGTACTTATTGGGATGCTCCAGCTCTGGATCGGCCTCCCTGGCACTTCCCCCTCTACCCTTCCTGACTGTCACCCATCTACTCTTTCCTAGTGCCTGCACCTCTTTGTCTCCACCCGCCTCTGTGCTGGCCCCTGCCAACACCTGCTGTGTATATTACTGGCTCTCCTTTAGTATGGAGGGACTTCTCAGTGCTGACAGTTGATTCCCGAAGATTCAGAACCTGTATAACAGTGTAAATTTGCTGTCCCCTCAAAATAACTCAACACACAGCCATTAATGTCTAAACCGCTGGCAACAAGAGTACACCCCTAAGTGAAAATGTCCAAATTGGGCCCAATTAGACATTTTCCCTCCCCAGTGTCATGTGACTCGTTAGTGTTATAAGGTCTCAGGTGTGAATGGGGAGCAGGTGTGTTAAATTTGGTGTTATCGCTCTCACTCTCTCATACTGGTCACTGAAAGTTCAACATGGCACCTCATGGCAAAGAACTCTCTGAGGATCTGGAAAAAGGAATAGTTGCTCTACATAAAGATGGCCTAGGCTATAAGAAGATTGCCAAGACCCTGAAACTGAGTTGCAGCATGGTGGCCAAGACCATACAGCGGTATAACAGGACAGGTTCCCCTCAGAACAGGCCTCGCCATGGTCCACCAAAGAAGTTGAGGTCACGTGCTCAGCGTCATATCCAGAGGTTGTCTTTGGGAAATAGACGTATGAGTGCTGCCAGCATTGCTGCAGAGGTTGTAGGGGTGGGGGGTCAGCCTGTCAGTGCTCAGACCATACGCCGCACACTGCATCAAATTGGTCTGCGTGGCTTTCGTCCCAGATGGAAGCCTCTTCTAAAGATGTTGCACAAGAAAGACCGCAAACAGTTTGCTGAAGACAAGCAGACTAAGGACATGGATTGCTGGAACCATGTCCTGTGGTCTGATGAGACCAAGATAAACTTATTTGGTTCAGATGGTGACAAGCGTGTGTGGGGGCAACCAGGTGAGGAGGACAAAGACAAGTGTGTCTTGTCTACAGTCAAGCATGGTGGTGGGGGTGTCATGGTCTGGGGCTGCATGAGTGCTGCCGGCACTGGGGAGCTACAGATCATTGAGGGAACCATGAATGCCAACATGTACTGTGACATACTGAAGCAGAGCATGACCCCCTCCCTTCAGAGACTGGACCGCAGGGCAGTATTCCAGGGCAAAGGTGATGGACTGGCCAAGCATGTCTCCAGACCTAAACCCTATTGATCATCTGTGGGACATCCTCAAACGGAAGGTGGAGGTGGAGGAGCGCAAGGTCTCTAACATCCACCAGCTCTGTGATGTCGTCATGGAGGAGGGGAAGAGGACTCCAGTGACAACCTGTGAAGCTCTGGTGAACTCCATGCCCAAGAGGGTTAAGGCAGTGCTGGAAAATAAATGGTGGCCACACAAAATATTGACACTTTGGGAACAATTTGGACATTTTCACTTAGGGGTGTACTGACTTTTGTTGCCAACGGTTTAGACATTAATAGCTGTGTGTTGAGTTATTTTGAGGGGACAGCAAATTTACACTGTTGTACAAGCTGTACACTCACTACTTTACATTGTAGACAAGTGTCATTTCTTCAGTGTTGTCACATGAAAAGATAGAAGAAAAGATTTACACAAATGTCACTTAGGGGTGTACTTACTTTTGTCAGATACCGTATGTAATTTTTTCCCACAAATAGAGATTTCTTTTGGTGGTATTTTGATCGTTTCTCCTCGCCGATCAGCGGATGCTGGAGATCATCCACTGGCGGGCATAACTGATCTGCTTGATAGAAAGAACCTTCAAAAAATTGGATTTTAAGGGCAATTATTGAATGGATAGAAAACTAATGTAAAATATTAAATTTTATTAATACAAAAGTTTAAAAACCAGACTTTTAACAAAGACAATCACATAGATAACACAAATATTGTATACAAAAATTAACAGTGGTGGCAAAGAAATCCCACTACATAAATGAACATCATCCATGAGTGAGAGTCCGACGCGTTTCTAAATATGTAAATATAATTTTCATCAGGGACAATTTGCCATTTCTGAAATGTAAAATACAATATAAATGCATAGAATATACAAATGAACCATATAACATATAACTGACAGGATATATGAAAAACCTCTGTCAGAATATACAAAAAACTAACATGTCAAAAATCAGTGATTTGAGCAAAGAATTCCTATATACCATCAATCGTCCACAAAGCTTGTATTGGCCTCTCAACATACAAAAGAACCCCAGGATATTGTAATCCAATAGAGGCACCAAATAAAAGAGAAGTGGTGATAACACCTTAGAAAACAACGGGCAAGAACAGGAAAAAGGGGAGACCTATAAGAAAAATGACAATATGTAATGGAGCCCCTAACATGTATAAACATAAAGTAAATAATGAATTCATATCTTAAGGAAGCAGGCCTACATTCCAAACTAGGAGTGGCCAAATGCAATCCAGGGTAAATAATCCATAGGGTAAAAATTGTATTGACATAAATAACACTTACAGATTGTTGAGTCCAACCCACAACCTCAAAATGTGGTTGCTCCAATAGGGATGGTCCAACCCACCAGAGAGGAGGGAGACAAAAATTCCCAGCCCTAAGTGGTGATAAGAGGGGGAAGCCGTTTAAAAAATAGGACATAGGTAACTGTCAATAAACAAGTTAAAAACCCAAAGTTTGACAGTAATATACGAATTGCATTAAATAAACTACACAAAGGTGAGAACGTACAATGGGCATGGCACCCCTCCACAGGTGGAGGCTACAAAGCCCAAGGCGTCAAACACCGGGAATAAAATATAGGCCATCTAAGAATATCCAAGGGGGCTATACTTACCAAAAATATTAAATAATCAGAGATCCCCACCTGGAACAGCCGAAGGACTGTGGTGGCACCTAAATGAGAGAGAGGTTATCCCTCCCAAAACGGTATATTCGACATCCAAATAGGATGTCATAGAATAGGAATGGCAGCTCTAGGGTTCCCGGCGTCCTCCTTATATAGCCCAAGCTTTGAACCAAATGAGCCTCGTGGAGTGTCAGGGGACGGCGTCACATGATGCACAAGTGATGACGTCATCACCCAGGTGCCGCTCCAACAGAGGATTCATCGGAGGGAAAGGAAAAAATCCAAACAGCTGACGGTGACTAACCCAAGGAGGATGCGGCGTGCTGATGTAGCCACGCTCTCCCATGGGCCAATTCGACAGATGTAATCCAAGATGTGAGAGCGGAGGCACCATTACCAACAGTGAATGTCGTCGCATATCATGTGGGGCTGGACAAAGCAAACACGTCATTTTTTTTTTTTAATTTTGGTTTGGGGTTCCCTTGTGGGGAATTCTTATGCCGTTTTTATCAATGAACTTCTATGTGTATTGTCGGCAATCCAATAGCTGCGAGTAGTTTTAAATGGGTTTTTTCCTTCGAAATGTCATTTTGCTGTCAGACTGTTCTAAACACGGGAAACATGCGCCCCTTTACAGGCATACTATAGACACCCCCCAGGTACGAAATTTAAAGGGATATTACACTTTTATTGTTTGACTTTAAGCATTATTAAAATCACTGCTCCTGAAAAAACGGCCGTTTTTTAAAACTTTTTTTTGCATTGATCCATGTCCCCTGGGGCAGGACCCGGGTCCCCAAACACTTTTTATGACAATAACTTGCATATAAGCCTTTAAAATTAGCACTTTTGATTATTCATGTTCGTGTCCCATAGACTTTAACGGTGTTCGCGTGTTCACAGGGGGGTGTTCGGCTCATCCCTAGTCTCGTATTATCTTCTGTAGTAGTGGCACATGGTTTGAGGCGTATAGGTCAGTTAGGAATACTGGGAGTTGGATACCCAGGTAGGTGATTACGCGGTTGTTCCAAGCAAACGGGAAATTCGTTTTGCATTGTTTACAGGTTTCAGGAGATAGCGTGATATTCAGGGTGTTGGATTTCAAAAAATGTATTTGAAGGTTAGTCAGGGTCTTAAAAGTGTTGAAGTCTTTGAGTGTCGTCAGTGGTTCTGTGAGAAAAAGGAGGATATCATCCGCAAAGGCCGCTAGTTTGTAGGTACGGTGTTTAATGTCTATGCCCTTGATCTCTGTATTAGCTCTGAGATGTCTAAGTAGTGGTTCAAGGGTAAGGACGAAAATTAGAGGGGAAAGGGGGCAGCCCTGGCGGGTTCCATTCAAAATGGAGAAGGCATCCGACAGGTGGCCGTTTACTCGGACTCTAGCTGTGGGGTTGGAATATAGCGCTAGTATGAAGTTTAGCACTTTGGTAGGGAGGCCAATGGCCTTTAAGGCCTCTGTCATGTAGTTCCAGGCCACCCTGTCGAATGCCTTCTCTGCATCGAGGGAAAGTAGGAATCCTTGGTTGTGGGTTGAAGTGAGCCAGTGGTGGACGTTGATGGTTTTAAGAGTATTGTCTCTCGCTTCTCTTTCTGGAATGAAGCCAACTTGATCAAGATCAACCAGTTGGGGGAGGAGGGGGAGAAGCTAATTCGCTAACGTTTTGGCGTACCATTTGGGATCTACGTTGAGCAATGAAATGGGTCTGTAACTGGTGACCATTGCAGGGTCCTTTCCTGGCTTTGGGATAATTGCTATGTGGGCGTTTACTAGATCTCATGGGGGTTCCGTGGGGGTTGCAAATGTATTAAAGGCTGACAAGAAAAAGGGGGTGAGGAGATCGGCATAGGTTTTGTAGTATCCTACAGTCAGACAGTCGGGGCCAGGGCTCTTGCCCATTTTCATTTGTTTTAGTGCTAGGTCAACTTCACCGTTTGTCAAGGGGGCATCTAGTTCTTGTGCCGTGGATTCAGAAATTGGAGTTGAACTGTATTGTTGCAAGAATTCTACTATCATTCGTTTTCTCGTGATTTCATCTATGGAGGGATCTGTCGGGGAGAGGTTGTATAGTTGAGAATAATATTTCACAAATTGTTTAGCTATGTCTGGGGTTGAATTAAGTTTACATCCTGATGCGTCTGTTATTGAGTGTACAGTCGTGGTAGCCTTTTTAGTTTGTAGGGCTCTTGCAAGCATTTTACTGGCTTTGTTGCCATATTCGTAAAATGTTTTCTTGGATAGGATATATTTGCGCCGTATTTGATGGCCCAGTAGTTCTAATATATCAGACTGGCTTGTATAAGGTCTTTCAAAGTGTCTAGGGCTTGCGAGCGCTTATGTGCGTTTTCTAGTTTACGGATCTTATCCGTAAGTTCCGTGTAATGTTTCCGTCTTTCTTGATTACGTCTTGCGGCTGCTGCAATAAGGGTGCCCCGAATCACACATTTGTGGGCTTCCCAGTTAATAAGTAGGGAAGTGTCATTGGGTTTGTTCTCCAGGAAGTATTGTGTAATGTGGAGTCTAACCTCTGCCGCGATAGAGGGGTCGGTAAGGAGGGAAGGATCAAGTCTCCACGTCTGTGGGCGAGGGAGAGTTTCTGGGAACGTCATTGTCATGGAAATAGGGTGGTGGTCAGATAGGAACATGGGAGCAATGGAGGCGTAGTGGAGCAGAGACAGATCTTTTTGTGAAACAAATAGGTAATCTATTCTGGAGTATCTGTTGTGTGGTTTCGAGAAAAATGTGTAGTCTTTTCCATTGGGATTTAAGGTGCGCCAAGTGTCGTGGAGTAGTAAATTCTGGAGGTTGGATTAAATTTTTCGTAAGGCTGTATAAGGGAGAGAGGATGTGCCAGTGGAGGTATCCTGTGCGGGGTTGAGTGGTACATTAAAAACTCCACCTAGGATTAGAGTACCTTCTTGAAACGTGGTTAGTGCATCAGTGATGGTGCGGAAGAAGGCTACTTGGCCGACGTTCGGGGCGTATATGTTTGCTAATGTGAGTGTCCTTCCTAGGTATGATCCTTTTAGAAAGAGGTATCTGCCTGCCTCGTCGATCAATGTGTCCGTGGGTTGAAACAGGCAACGTTGCGCTATAAGTATAGAGACCCCTTTCGGTTTGGACAGTGGGTTGGTTGCATGATACGCAGTTGGGAAGTGATGATTCTGTAGTTTAGGTGTTGAATCAGTGCGGAAATGTGTTTCCTGTAGCAATATGATGTCTGCCTTATCGCGTTGCATGGCTAGGAGGAGCTGGGATCGTCCTTCAGGTACATTAAGTCCTTTAGCGTTGAAGAGAGATGATTTTAATCGATTGTGTGGCTGGGTTAGATGGAGGGAAGGCCATCATTAAATCTCGTCCGTGGGTTCCTCGGGTAAACAGGTAAGATAGGTTTGAAGAGCTGTGGCAGGGAGGGAACATGCGAAAATGTAGAGGTACGGGTTCGAGTAGTGTAGGTTGTAGGTGAGAGAGATGAGTGGTGGTGGGGGGGTGTAGATTGGGTTGTGTGGTGTAGTGTGCCGGGGGGTAGGACGGAAGGTAGGGGGGGAAGGAAAGGTGTTCTGGTGGCAGGTAAACACTTGTTCACCTGTCAGAGTTGGGGGGTATGACATAGACGGGTGTACTGGATGGGTTCAGTGGCTGGGTACCACTGTGTGGGAGTTGGTTTGTTGAGAGTACACACGGTCCGACTTTACGGCAGACTTTGCCCAGCGGACTTTGACGGACTTTATGACGGACTTTCTAAATGAACGGACTTGCCTACACACAATCCACCAAAGTCTGTTGAATTCGTACGTGATGACGTACACCGGACTAAAACAAGGAAGTTCATAGCCAGTAGCCAATAGCTGCCCTAGCGTGGCTTTTTGTCCGTCGAACTAGCATACAGACGAGCGGACTTTTCGACCGGACTCAATTTTGACGGATTGATTTAAAACATGTTTCAAATCTAAGTCCGTCCAACTTTTGAGAAAACAAAGTCCGCTGGAGCCCACACACGATCGAATTGTCCGACCAAATCCCGTCTGCCGTAAAGTCCGCTCGTGTGTACGCGGCATTAGGAAGTATAGTCTCTCAGACCATTGGCCCCGTCATGTAAATTTGAGTGCAAGTGGGGATTGGTTTATGTAGGTGTGAATGCGTATTGTGGGAAGCAAGGCGATTGATTCATGTGAGTTATGTGTAGGGGAAGACTTAATTTTATACGTGTGTATGACTGGAGTATAGGGAAAGTGATTACATCGTTTCTAAGCAGTGTAGAGAACTCGATTTCTCAAAGGGGCATAAATGTACTACATAGCCTGAACTTGCCTGAGATAGAACATGTAGTGTGTTAACGTTATCATACTTGTTTGGTCCGTTTGGCGTGCCCGCCTCCGCCCTATATGGATAAGACACCTCGAACATTTCAACAGTGAGAATACTTCAACATGACAACCAAAACATTTCTGTAGGATAGAGGACAGCAGTGAGAGCTGGGAGAATAGAAGAGCATGAGAGAAAAGGGAGGTGGTCTAAGAATGTATGTGAATCTTCGGTATGCCTCATCTATGTGTGTCTTGATGCAGATATAGGAGGGAGAATCGAGTTAGATGCTGCATTTGCCCGTAGTGGGCTGTAGGCAATTGTGTGTGCATAGTGAGAGGTGGGAGCATTGTGTCTTGGGGTAGGGAAGATAATAATTTATGCCCTGGAGTCAGTACGTGTGTCACTAGTAATATTTCCAGTCAGGGTGGTAAAGGTAGTGTGTACGGAGCTCCACTAGATGGAGCCCTGTGATGTGCAGGTGTTTTGCTAGATCGGGTTATACTGAGCATTGCTAGGAAGCTTGTGATGAAAGTAGTGTACGTGGAATGTGAAGCATTACATTCTGTTCATTAACAGGCAGTAGGTAATAGAAAGAGTACAGATAAGCAGAAAAGCGTTCAGGTATTGGGGGGACGGTCTGTCACAAACTTTGATCGTACTCTCGTGATCGTCAGCGGGAGATGAGAGATAGTTCCTCTGCAGTGTCACAAGTCCACTGTGTGGGGGGCGAAACAGATGTAGCTTCTTTAAGTCAGGGGGGTTAGCCGGGTCCAGGGGGATCAGAGTGAGCGAAGGAGGGAAAAGTTAGTCCTGTGTGGGTATCCCGATCTTATTCTGTTGGGGAAAAGCTTCTGCTATAGCTGATCTCCAGTGAAGCATCACAGTTCTGAGGGGCCTCGTGATGTCCCACATACATGTCGGGGGAGGTTTGCGATCGAGTTGACTCACGTGTCCCAGGTGATCGCTACTGGTTAACGGTGGTCGGACATCCAATATAGGTATGGATTGTTGTGTGGAGCAATTGTTAATGTTCAGTCCATGTGTTTTATTGGTATGGGTAGTAGAAAGTTAACAGTCGGCTTTACATTGCTTTCCTTGCGTGGTGGGAAAGGGTTCTTGCAAGTGGAAATGCCGTCACATATTGGGCAAGAAGTTCTGAGCTGTTTTCATAAAAAAGGAAAAGAGAGTGAGAGCGTGTAGCGAGCGGGTGTACTTTTCCAATCATCATGGGCTTCTTCAGCAGGAGTCCTCCTAGCGGTCGCGACGTGGTCTGCGAGGCATGGGGGCATTTGTCGGGCTTGAGGGCTGGTGACGGAACAGTGCAGCTGAGCTGGGTCTGGAGGTCGATGGCGATCAGCGTCTTCAGAGCCTTGTATCCTGTGCCTCCATTGGTTCTTCTCTGAGTGAGTGGCGGTCAAGTTTGGGGATGTGGAAGTCTGCATACCAATTTGGGACAGCTACATATGGTATGCCTAGTGTTTAGCAGAAGGTGTCTATCTCTTCAGGGATTCTTAGCAGGGCAGAGCGCCCTTGGTGGGTTGCTAGGAGTCCAAACAGGAATTTCCAGCGATATCGGATGTCTCTGCTCCACAGGACTTCAAGTAGAGGGCGCAGGTCTTTGCGGTGCCAGAGAGTGATTGCTGAGAGATCTTGGTAAATGTGGAGTGTGTGACCCCGTGTTCCAGTCGCATTTTATCGCAGGCCTTACAGAGAATTTCTTCTTTTATTGCAGAGTCATTGATGTGACAGATGATGTCTCGTGGGGATCTGTGTCTCTTCCTCGAGGCCTGGGGGCTCTGTGGATGCGTTCCATAGCAATGGGAGTTTGACGGGGTTGATCCAGTTGAAGAGATTTGTGACCGTTGGGAGAATCTGGTCATGTTCAATCGATTCGGGGAAGCCTCTCACCCGCAGATTGTGACGCCTTGCCTGATTGTCTAAATCTTCGACATGGGATTGTAAGTCACGGAGCTGCATGGTGTGTGTATCCACATTATGGTAAATCTGCTATATCGCGGTTTGGTGTTGTGTAGTGGTGTGCTCCACTCTGAACCCTTCCTGCAATAGCCTGGATTTCATGGTGGAAGTCTGTAATTGCCGCAAAGATTGTATCTTTAATGTCAGCTGCCACCTCTCGGAGATCGTTCAGGCTTGGCTGTTGAAGCGGTGGCAGGTTGTTGAAGTTAGTGAGATCTTGTTGTGGCTGTGAGAAGATGAGGCGGGAGAGGAGGCCGTCATGTTTGTTCTCTGGATCCGGAATATCTCCGGTATATTCTGACTTATGCGGCTGCCTACCTCTCTCGGGGAGCGGGATCTGGACGCAGAATTTCCGCGGGATGAAGTTCCCATGGTGGGTGGTAGGATGTTAGCAGTGGTCCCCAGTTATGGCTTAAGGAAGGCCTAGGTCTGACGGAGCTCTAGGATTAAGCAGCCATCTTCTCTCAAGGCAAGCCACGACCCCCCGCTTGAAAATAATTTGCGTTAAACTGCACGAATACAGTGTGACATAAAAAAAAATTGTAAAACCCACCATTTTATTCTTTAGGGCCTCTGCTGAAAAAAATAATATATTGCTTGGGGGGTTCTAAGTAATTTTATAGGAAAAAAAAATACAGGTTTTTACTTGTAAGCAAAAAAAGGTGCCAGAAAAAGGCCAGGTCTTCAAGTGACTAGAGTCCAATCAACTTCTAAAGTCCAAAACACCTTGCAGGATCAAATCACCCTCTGCAACAACCCTCTAGAATCTAACCACCCATTGAATACTTTTTTAAGGCTAAAGAGGGAGAAATGGATAAAATACCTAAAACAACTAGAAAGCTGCATAACTACATTTAATTCAGTATATAATGTAGATGAGTGAAGCACAAGACTGTAATGCCGCGTACACACGGTCGGACTTTTCAGCTACAAAAGTCCGACAGCCTGTCCGACAGACTTTCGACGGACTTTCGACGGACTTGCGGCGGACTTTCTAACGAACAGACTTGCCTACACACGATCACACAAAAGTCCGTCGAATTCGTACGTGATGACGTACACCGGACTAAAATAAGGAAGTTCATAGCCAGTAGCCAATAGCTGCCCTAGCGTGGGTTTTTGTCCGTCGGACTAGCATACAGACGAGCGGATTTTTCGACCGGACTCGAGTCCGTCGGAAAGATTTGAAGCATGTTTCAAATCTAAAGTCCGTCGGATTTGAGGCTGAAAAAGTCAGTTGAAAGTCCGGAGAAGCCCATACACGATCGGATTTCCAGCCAGCTTTAGTCCGTCAGCGTCCGTTGGACTTTTGTAGCTGAAAAGTCCGACCGTGTGTACGCCCCATAAGGCTGTACAGAGTCAGCAATCTGTATTTTGCCTGAAGTTCATAACCATCATCCCTGATGCTATGAGCACCACCACCAATAGCATCAACACTACTTCCACCAAAACCACTACGATTGCCACTACTATCGCTTCCATTACCACCAAAACCTTCCCTAACATCATTATGAATATCACCACCAGCATCATGACCACCACTTCCAATATCAAGCAGCACCAATCCCATTGCCATCTCTTTTGTAGAGCTATGTTAGCCCCTCAATATGCTAAAATCCCGCACACCTAATGCACATTACCCAGTGCTTATCTGGGATTAATACATTTTTCATCATTAGGAGTCAGCTACTTAAATACGATAAAAATCGTCCAATATTAAAATATAATCATAAATACAACAGCGCTCCACAATATTTTCAAACGTTCATAGTCCTCCACCCATTGGTGATGAGAGAGTGTAGAGAAACAGATGGTGTAAAGGTTTCTTTGAGTAGGGCAATTCACAGCTCCAGCCCCCCACCATTATGCCCTGTACACACGGTCGGATTTTCCGATGGAAAATGTGCGATCGGAGCTTCTTGTCGGAAATTCCAACCGTGTGTGGGCTCCATCTGACTTTTTCCATCTGATTTTCCGACACACAAAGTTTGAGAGCAGGCTATAAAATTTTCCGACAACAAAATCCGATCGTGTCAGTTCCGACGCACAAAGTGCCACGCATGCTCAGAATAAATTCGGAGACGGAACTGCTCGGTCTGGTAAAATTAGCGTCTGGAATGGATATAGCACTTTCGTCATGCTGCAATGTTTTAAAATGTTTCATGCAGCGCACTCTGTTCTTCTTTATAATGCTAGAGGAATGAAGTTGTTTTGCTGCTCAATATTCACACAAACTTCTCACAAACTTCTTTCTTGATTATTTCTTGTGATTTCATCAATATAAAATATTTTTATTTGTCACATCTACCGAAAAAAATATTTTTTGGATGTTTTTATATTAAATATGTATTTTTGGGGTTTTTTTAAAGCCTCATCTTGTGTTTTATTTTTCATTTTCTTTTTATTTACTCCAGAATAGTTGTGTGTGTGTTTTGTGTGTCAAGTTACCACAACACCATTATTATCTTGTATTATTGAATCTCAAGGAGGTTATTTGATGTATCTTGTTAATTTGACATTGTATTTTTGAAATGTACCTGCCTCCTCACAAACAAACTGGGGGGGGGGGGGGGGGGGCAACGCTGGAGAAACAGCAGAAATTGGTGAAGCCAGTCCATATATAAGGGAGTACAATCTGGTCCAGAAGTCCAAGAGATCATGAACAGCAGAAGATGACATATGTGTCCCCAGGCTGTGGTCATAGAAGAGCCTGCATCTTTTGTCAGACCAGACTGAACCCAGGGCCATCAGTCTCTGGTCTTACTTCCACTCTTCCTTCCACGCTGTGTCTGTGGTGGTGGAGTTGTGGCAGGAGGAGGAGGATAGTCCAACTCACACAGGTGGGTTTTGGGTGTGATTTCACCCTTCACCCCCTTAGTTAATGTTTTATAAAGGATGTTCACACATGAGGCGTTGGCCCTCCTGCATGTCCTGCAGTTTTGTGGCAGCCATGCAGGCAAAGGCCTCTTCACGAGTGGGGGTGGCTCTGAGGGACGCAGAAGCCTCCTGAATCAGCCTGAGTGCTGAATCCTGCACGTTACTCCCCTTCCTGGGTCTTTTGTTTGGAAGGCGGAGGGGAGGGACCTGCGATTCTGTCAGGCTCCTACTGGGCCCAGCCTTCTCTTGGCTGCCACTTACCTCTGCTTCCTCCTGGCTGCCACTAACCCCCGCCTCCTCCCGTGTGCCACATTCCACAGCCTCCTCCTGGCTGAGGTCTTCCTGTGTATGAAAAAGGGACATTGTGTGTGGTTTATGAAGAAAAAACTAAAACTATTTAGATCTCATGACTGTTGCAAATTGAATGTTAACAAATATAACAGACTATCATTCTGAGCCCAGCATTTTTCATTCTTGTCCAATTATTTTTGTCCACTACTGTCTAGTGATATGTAAAACACTTTATTAAATCAGCAATTAGTGATCCATAATAACATCTAGTAAACAGCATTTATTTCTTGACCAGAAATCTGTAGAACAATACTATACCTGGCTCAAGCTGGGCTCCTCCACTTCTTCCTGGCTGGAAGGCCCAGGTTGGACATCGGAAGCCTCAGCTGGGGTGGAAGATAGGGTGGAAGGAAGAGTGGAAGGAAGGGTTGATAGGGATTCCCTGACTTCAGTCTGGTCTGACAGAAATCGCAGTCTCTCATATTACCACAGCCTGGGGACATAAATGTCATCTGCTGCAGGTCCGGATCTCTGGGAATCCTGGACCTTCTTGCGCTCCCTAAGATAAGTGCTCCTCAGGCCACCAATTTTGGCTTTTAAATAGGGGATGGTTGCTGTGGGGACCACCGGCTTCACCAACTCCAGCAGTTTCTCTAGCGCTGCCTGCCTCTTTTGTTTATGATTATACTGCGGGTGTTTGACCTGCCATAGACAGGGCAGCTCCCTGTATTTGTCTATGAACAGGGGGAGGAAGTTGTGGTCATTGAAGCCATCCATTTTATCTGCAAGACAAACCCTAATTTCAGGCTAAAGTTTCCTAATCTTGTCCCAATATAGGCCTCAATCTCTAAGCAGTATAGGCCCAAGTTTAAATGTTACCTTCGTTCTCATGATCGGCGCTTCCTTTACTCCTTCCTCCACTCACAGATCGTACGTACGACACACGCGTGTTACGCTTTATATACACTGCGCATGCACGAAACTCCGCCCACCCGATGTTCTTTCTAGTCTATTCCCCGCCCCTTCTCATTTGGCGCAGTGTGGAAGAGCACGTGGCGGAGACAGAGCAGGTGTCTGATAACTACACCAATGAGGAGGAGGAGGAAAGCCCGGAAACAGAAACGTCAGGATCCGATTTAAGAGACGATTTAAGGCATCGAATATGTCCTTTGTGGAGATGGTCGACATAATGAAGGGGGCCGACTATGGCGGAAAGTATGGACCTTACCCCAACCCCAATGTCATGGCGAAAGTTGTGAAGAGTCTGCACAGAAATTTTGGGGTACGGCGATCCAAGGATCAACTCAGGAAGCGGTGGTCGGACCTCAAATTAAGGGAGCACAATCAGTACAGAATGATCAGGAGAGTGCTGCAAAAAAGTAAGTAGTCCCGTGTTCCTATTCTTTATTTTTATTATGTTCGTGCTGCTCCATGTGCTTTTCTTTACTGTTGTACAGTTTAAAATGGCAACTTTCATGTTCATGGACACATTATTCGTTCATAGGAAACATTGTTCGTTCGGCCAATAAAACACCATGTTTTGTCCAGATGCAGTTCAATACATTTTTTCTGGCCTACTTCTCTTAAAATAATTTTGGTGTCTAGATAGGTTTGTGTGACAGACTCACCCGGGACAGAGGCTGTTGGAGCAGACTGAATGTGAGCCTCTTGCCTACAGATTATGGGCACTGGCATTTGGGGTACCCTTGAGGTGTTGTTACTTTGGCTTCGGGTCCTTGTCCCCCAGGACACACAGACTCTGGGGACCCTGTATTTGCCATATTAGCAATAGTGACTGAGTTATACTGTTGGGACACATACTGTGAGGAGATGCTAATATCAACTCCACTCACCTGTCTGATGTCTGCTATAACATGCTTCACGTAAATGAGTCTAGTCTGGCTCACCACAGGTTATAAGGGTATTCCACACATTGTTGTTTGTTCTAATTAACCCTGTGTTGATGTTTATGGTGATGTGTATTGAATAGTCAATGGCTAGGAGACGAACAGTCTACTCCTACTATAGTTTGTTGATGACTAGGCTGAGGAGGGGGGAGATCACTGTTTGTATTGTTAATTGTAATTAGCTCCTGCTATTGTGAGAAAATGTCCTGTGGTTGTACTTATGATAATGTATAATGTACTGTGTGAAGCTCGGTGACCACAAGTCTGTTCTAAAAGGTCATGTCTCTTAGTCACCTAGGCTGGATAAAGGATTAGATAATTAGCTCATGTTAAATAGGTTAGCTTTTAGTCATCCTGCTGTATATATTTGTGTGAGATCTCAAATAAAAAGTTAGTCCATGTTAGCAGTGAAACAAGTGTCGCCTTGTTTTGTGCTTATGAGCGGTTGGAATATCTGATATCTGTATCCAGACTGGGAGGAAGCGGTATACTGACGGAAGCACTCAAGTGGAGTGTGGGACGTTCTGTGACAGTTTGTAACTAGAATGAACTGTAAACTAGATTCTGTGTAAGGAGAGGACACTCAGCAGCTGTTTACACATCTGGACACAGGAGCACTAGTGTGGGACACCAGAACACCCTTTTTATTAGGGGGTCCCACACATGTGCTCCAGTGTGTACTATAGGGGTGACTCCATCTGTGAAGCTTGTACAAAACCGGTAAGTATTCAAGCTTGACAAAGGACAAAAATATTTCTTCATCTTGGAACTTTGCCAAAACAGACAATTGTACCCCACTTCCAAGCAATGTTTCATATTCCTATTTCTGCCATCAAATATCTGTGTGCCAAGTATACCTATTTTTTTTACATAGGGGAGAAAAGACTCGGAGGACACCCCTCATCAGAGGAGACAACAGACCCCCACCTCTGGAAGAAGGTGAAATCTCACAAACACAACAGGAGGAGGAGGGAGACGTGGTGGAAATTTTCACCACAACAGGTGAGTGTCTGCAACCACAGGCTCAGGTAAGAGATGGATGCCGGCATATTTATAATACATAGTGTGTTTTTTTTTATATATATATTTTTAGGTGATCGTGATGTTGTGGAAGAAGGTCATTTCACCAGTGAAAGTGCCCAGATCCTCATCGGGGAGATAATGGGGTGTAATAGGGACTTGGAAAACATCAAGCAAAACGTCAATGATGTTCAAAACAAAATGAAGAACATCATTGATGTTTTAGGGAGAATTTAAAACCCCTCGAAATCCCTAATTATTTCATTTTTTAGGTCCGGAAATGTTTAACATTTTTTAAAATATTCTCAAAAAGCCAAATTTTGAAGATGCACACAGTGTGTCAACATGTTCTATCTGCCATCACGGGAGATCAATGGATGCATTTTGGGGGTGCAGCCCCTTCCTCAATAATAAAGTAGCTGAGAGGAAGGGGTTGCACCCAGAAAACACGTCCCTTGATCCCCCGTGATGGCAACTAGCACATGTTGACATTCAGCAATTTGAGTGCATCTTCAAAATTTGGCTTTTCCAGGGGTGACTTCACCCCATCTGCTGAACGCAATATCAAACACAGTTTATAAATACTCATATCTGACATTGCCTTCAATTTCTATAAAAGTTGAACTTTGTAAGTTCCAGATTTGTGTATTTATTGTTGGTTTTTAAACATGCCTGTTTTACCTTAAAAGGAAATTTCTACTTTTATTAATGTAACCTAAAAGCTTGTTATACAAAAAACATGTTGGTTTGTTTTAAAAACCTTTTATAAATGCACATGTGATTGTGCTTGGATTAAAAAGATTGATAATCAACAATGTGTGACTTCTTCTTTCAATGCTCATAAACATTTTTTGTGGTAAAATTGGTGTTTTCAGTGACAATGGGGGTTATTTCCTAAGGGCAAATCCATTTTGCACTACAAGTGCAGTTTCAGTGCAGTCTCAAGTGCACTTGTAGTGCAGAGTGTCTTTGCCTTATGTAAATAACACCCAACAGTGCTTTATAATTTTACAGAATCACTGCATTTTCACGACTCCTCAAATTTCAGTCAGAGTCAGCTAAAAGAAAGACAAGCAGTAAATGTAAGCAAATATTTGTTCAGTTTAAAAAAAAAATATTTAAAAAATGTCTCAGACATTGTCTGGCATATCGATGGCCCCCCTACCCGCAAAGTATTCCATGTATCTTATACGGACCTCGCGGGAACTCAGGGGAGGCAAGCCAGGACGGACAGCTTCATGCGCCATCAGGGTTGGTTCATTGAGATTAATTCCGGCTTCAGGCCCAACTGAGCCAGCATAGTTCACAGAATTTCTCCTTAAAAAGTTGTGGAGAACACAGCAAGCCAGGATGATGTGATTGCGGAGTATAAACTCAATGTGTATTGGTGTAAGAAATAGGCGGAACCGGCTGGCCATTATTCCAAACATGTTCTCCACCACTCTTCTGGCTCTGGCCAGCCGGTAATTAAAAACCCTCTGGTCTGGGGTGAGGGTCCTCATAGGGAATGGCCGCATAAGATGGTCCCCCAGCGCAAAGGCATTCATCCGCAACGAAGATGAATAGTAATCCTTCCATATTGTCTTTTGGAGGTGGCAAGTCCAAGCTGCCATTCTGGAGACGCCTGTAGAACTCCGTGTGGGTGATGACTCCACCATACGACATCCGGCCATTCTTCCCCACATCCACATACAGAAACTTGTAAGTAGCCGACACCACCGCCAACATCACAATACTATTGAACCCCTTGTGGTTGTAATAGTATGACCCCGAGTTGGGTGGTGGGACGATGTGAATGTGTTTCCCATCAATTGCCCCTCCGCAGTTAGGAAGGTCCCACCGCTGGGCAAAGTGGGAGGCCACAGTCTGCCATTCCTGTGGGTTGGAAGGAAACTGTGGAGTCAAACAAGAAAAATAAATGAATCATTTTGCACATAAACATGGAAAGCAGATTAGACACAAACATTCTTGGCCAACATCAGTATAACATTTATTTTAGGGAGTATTTAAAGACAAAGGTATAAGGTCCACCTATCAGATTCCTCCCCCCTCTCATGGGCCATTTAAAAAAAAATTATGAGTGGGAGAGGTTTTGGACAGGTAACCCTCTCCACTTCATTGAGAGATTAATGCCTAAATAATGGGTATTACTTTGGCCAGCCCCTCCTTACTTACACTATTGGCAGCCCACTGGACAGGTAAGAAGTGTCATAATACAAAGATATAAATACACACTGTACACATTTTTACATTCTGCTATTACCTATCAAGATAATAATTAGACATGTGCATTCTGTTTCATACCGAATCGAAATTCGGACAAATTTTTCATTATTTGGAAATTTGTATGCATCCGAATCTCCGAATTACAAGAGTAAGGAATTTAAACGAATCAGAAAAAAAAACGATCAAATTCGAAAACAAATTCGAAACTAATATATTTTATTATTATATTTTATTTATATTTTTATATTTTTTTCTGTTCTATTGTTTTTCTATTCTATTCAAATCTTTTCTATTTTAATTTTCTATATATATATATAATTATCTATCTATCTATCTATCTATCTATATCCATATATATCCAGGGCTTTTTTTCTCTAAACAATAGGTGCTGGAACTTAACCACGGCCTCACAAAACCCCTCCCCCTACACACACCCTCCAAATCACATCAAATAGTGGGTGTGTTCACAAAAACAATAGGAGGGTCTTAAAGGGGCATCAAATACCAGGATTGCATTACATACAGCGTGCAGATCTGTCACTTGTAAAACACAGAAACCAGACAACATAGTGCTCTCCGTAGCCAATTTATTAAATAAATTTAAAATGATAAATGTTACACTCACAGATACCGGCACTCCGATCCGAGTGCCGGCTAAAAAGCTTGTGATTGTCTCTGACCGGAGTGCCGGTATCTGTGAGTGTAACATTTATCATTTTAAATTTATTTAATAAATTGGCTACGGAGAGCACTATGTTGTTTGCCTTTCTATTGCATATGCATCATCCGTTTTTATGCTGAGTGCTGGAAAGTGAAGAAGATACCACCATCATTAGGATTGATCCATCCAGGATATGCTGTATATGCTGTATGACCTGTTTCAGGTCGAGTATCTAAGGTGAGGGGCCATCCATGTCCGGTGGAGGGATCTTAGTCACCATTCAGATATTGGTTTCAGCCTGTATTGCCCACTGGTGGTCCCTGTCTTCCTATCCTGTCATCACACCTTACATATGTTGATTCAAGGACTTATATTTGCGCAGCACTGTTTTTTATTATTTAGAAAACCAATAGAAAAGAATAGAATAAAATATAATATATATATTATATTTTATTCTATTCTGTGCTATTGTTTTTCTATGCTATTCTGTCCTATTATTTTCTATTCCAATCTTTTCTATTCAAATTTGATTTCAGTCCACATGAAATTTCGGAAGAAAAAAAAATATATATATAATAATAATAATAAATTATAATATATATATATATATATAATTTTTTTCTATTCTGTTCCATTGTTTTTCTATTATTTTCTATTCTAATCTTTTAATTCTATTTGAATTCAAATTCATCCTATACGAAATTCGAATTTTGGAAGATGTTATATATATATATATATTTTATTTTTTCTATGCTATTCTTTCCCATTATTTTCTATTATATTCTAATCTTTTCTATTTGAATGTGAATTCATTCTATACGAAATTCGAAAAATGGTTATATAAAAATAGAATGAAATCGAGATCTAATAGAAAAGACTAGAATAGAAAAAAAATATAAATAGAAAAAAAGTAAATAAATATGTTCTATTCTATTCAAATTCACTTTCATTCTATACGAATTTCACAAAATGGTTATATATAGTTTACATTTTCAAATTCGGTCAAATTTTTTCAAATGCGGTAGAATTTTTTTCGAATTTGATAGTTTTTTTGAATGCGGTCGAATTTTTTCGAATACTGGCAAATTTGTTCAAATTCGAATACGAAACTAAATGAATCCCGAAAACGAATGTAACAAATTTAACTAAATGAATTTAGTTAAATAACGAATCGAAACTAAACACATTTTTTCATCCTGCACATGTGTAATAATAATAATAATAATAATAATAATAGGATACAAAAACTTTAAACAGTACCATTTGAAAGTATTCAGGCAGGCCCTTGCACTACATGCTTTGGGGAATTCATACATCTGACCACAAAAGAGGTGGGTATAGTATGTATGGGTTTGGCAAAGTCAGCAGATAGAGGATTGGTATCAGCTGAGTTAGCAGTTGGGGGGAGGGAGGGTTCCAAATGATTTTGGGACTCCAAAAAAAAGCCTCTGGCACTCTGCCAGAATTTCAAGCACAAATCACATTTTTACACATTTTAGGGGGTGTTTGGGGTAAAGCACTACTATGGAGCTGCCAAAATACATTGTTAAATGACTACATGAGGTGAATATAGGGCCAGGAGACCATGCTGGGGAGGTAAGTGAAGGCAAATATGCATGAAGGACAATAAAAAATTACATAAAAATCCAGCATGCATCAGGACAAAGGGGACATTCACAGCATATTACAATCATGGTAATTAGGAAATGAGGAAAGAAATACAATAAAATGTGATATTAAAGGATAAAAATCTTACCTTCATATACTCCTTCTGCAGGACCTGGATGATGGCAGAACAGGTCTCTGGGATAATGATCCCCAGAGCCTGGGGGGAGATGCCTGTCGAGAACTTGAGGTCCTACAGGCTTCTCCCTGTCGCCAAATACCGCAACGTGGCAACTAACCTCTGCTCCGGAGTGATGGCTTGCCTCATGCAGGTATCCTGCCTGCTAATATAAGGGGTCAGCAAAGCCAACAAACGGCGAAACACGGGGTCCGTCATCCGGAGAAAGTTCCTGAAATCATCAGGATTATTCTCACGGATCTCACGGAGCAAAGGCATATGAGAGAACTGGTCACGCTGGAGCAACCAATTCTTGGTCCATGAACTCCTCCCCACCCTGTTCATGGACTGGACTTGTGTCAAGGTCAGGACCCCAACACCAAGCCCCCGCACAGCACGAACTCTACGAGGAGTATGTATACGCAACATGGCTAGAAAATGGTCGGCTGCTCAGAACGAAGTAACAGAACGCACTGAAGAACAGCAAGGCCTGTGAAGAGCGACCTGAAAAACAGCAACGAACGAACAAGAACACAATGACAAGTCAAGGGTACTCGCTGCACGCACTGAAGAGCAGATACAAACCCACAAGCACAAACTGAACAGCAGAAATACGATCTGAAAACCACGAGTCTGAAAAAGCGCAAATCGACTCTCACCAAACTTTTACTAACACGAGATTAGCAAAAGGAGCCCAAAGGGTGCCGCGCTTGGTTCTGAACTGCCCTTTTATAGTCCCCCGTATTTTACGTCACCGCGTTCTTGGAGATCGGAAATTCCAACAACTTTGTGTGACCGTGTGTATGCAAAACAAGTTTGAGCCAACATCCATTGGAAAAAATCCATGGATTTTGTTGTCGGAATGTCCGATCAATGTCCGACCGTGTGTACGGGGCATTAGAGGTCCCTCAGCCTTTGTGCTCAGTGGATTACAACCCCTCAGGATAACGCTCTCACCACAAATCAATGTCTACCACATAAATGATGGGCAAATTGTGCTTTTTTCAGAAATCTTTCAGGTGGATTCCTTAGAAACCTTCCTCTCCACAGCGGTCATACTTCCAAAACTCCACACAAGGACACAAGGAAGCACACGTGTTGTAATCCTGTTTCTCACATTTATTACTAAAATCTTCCTATTAAAATACACTCACAAACATAAGAGCTTTCATGGCTTTGTCAGATATAAAAATGTCAGTTTGACAGCGGACATCTATCTCACCACTCTGTCGGGCCCCATGCCACGTCCCGATCAACAAGCTGACGTCACTTCCTACCAAAGAGTGATTGACCTTTAGTAGTGGAAGATCGGAGCTGTGAATTGCCCTACTCAAGGAAACCTTTACAACAACTGGAAGACAAACATGTCTTTACTCTTCAAATAGCAGCTTTTCTGTAGGTAACAGGGAATGGCCAATATATCTAAGACCCTCCACAGCAGTCCATATAGCAACCTCTGGTACTTAGTTCCCATCTCTCACACAACAAACAGTCACCAGCAATGTCTTCATTCATAGTGTCCCAGGAGCTGTCCGCCACCCTCAGAGGCGTATCTAGTGAAAATGATGCCTATGGCAAGCACTGAAACTGCACCCTGTCAAAAAAAAAACAAAAAAAAAAACAGCTAACAAAACTACAAGTCAAGCTCTTAATCATTCAATTAACAAATTATGGATTGGCACTACATAAAGTGCCCAAGTGCCCGATGGGTCAGTCCGCCCCTGCTCATTAAACAGTCTCCATTCAGTGAAAGTTCATGTACTGCAAAGTTTGCACTGAATGTGGATTATTTAATGAGCTTGTAGCACAAATCACTTTATTTATGATCTCTTCACACATGATGATGACTTAAATCATGTACAATGTGCGTGTGTGCCAGGCCCAAGCTGAAGCAAGCAGCCAATCAATTATAGTGCTCAATATGGATTCAATAAAAATGCATAGCCATAGATATCATAAATAAAGTGTAATAAAGTGATTTGTGCAACAGCAGGTACTACTTTTAAGTAGACTGCAGATGTGACTACAGGAGATGACCAGAGACTGCGAATGTGACTACAGGAGATAAGCCAGATACTGCGGATGTGACTACAGGAGATGACCAGAGACTGCGGATGTGACTACAGGAGATGACCAGAGACTGCGGATATGACTACAGGAGATGACCAGAGACTGCGGATGTGACTACAGGAGATGACCAGAGACTGAGGATGTGACTACAGGAGATGACCAGAGACTGCGGATGTGACTACAGGAGATGACCAGAGACTGAGGATGTGACTACAGGAGATGACCAGAGACTAAGGATGTGACTACAGGAGATGACCAGAGACTGAGGATGTGACTACAGGAGATGACCAGAGACTGCGGATATGACTACAGGAGATGACCAGAGACTGCGGATGTGACTACAGGAGATGACCAGAGACTGCGGATGTGACTACAGGGAATGACCAGAGACTGCGGATGTGACTACAGGAGATGACCAGAGACTGCAGATATGACTACAGGAGATGACCAGAGACTGCGGATGTGACTACAGGAGATGACCAGAGACTGCGGATGTGACTACAGGAGATAAGCCAGATACTGCGGATGTGACTACAGGAGATGACCAGAGACTGCGGATGTGACTACAGGAGATGACCAGAGACTGCGGATGTGACTACAGGAGATGACCAGAGACTGAGGATGTGACTACAGGAGATGACCAGAGACTGCGGATGTGACTACAGGAGATGACCAGAGACTGGATGTGACTACAGAAGATGACCAGAGACTAAGGATGTGACTACAGGAGATGACCAGAGACTGCAGATGTGACTACAGGAGATGACCAGAGACTGAGGATGTGACTACAGGAGAGGACCAGAGACTAAGGATGTGACTACAGGAGATGACCAGAGACTGAGGATGTGACTACAGGAGATGACCAGAGACTGCGGATATGACTACAGGAGATGACCAGAGACTGCGGATGTGACTACAGGAGATGACCAGAGACTACGGATGTGACTACAGGAGATGACCAGAGACTGCGGATGTGACTACAGGGAATGACCAGAGACTGCGGATATGACTACAGGAGATGACCAGAGCCTGCGGATGTGACTACAGGAGATGACCAGAGACTGCGGATGTGACTACAGGAGATGACCAGAGACTGCGGATATGACTACAGGGAATGACCAGAGACTGCGGATGCGACTACAGGGAATGACCAGAGACTGCGGATGCGAATACAGGTGATGATCAAGTAGCCATTTTTAAAATTTTAAATTTCAGCAATGCACAGCTATACAGGGTAGTAAACAACATTGTCAGGGAGGGTTTAGCGTAACAATGAGTCTACAGGCAGTGTATATTGGCAGAAAGACCTACCTGGCCAGCCGGGCTCACCTCCCGCTCTTAGAGGTCTGGGGCGGAGCTCTTTGGTGGTAGGGGGCAGGGCTTTTGGCGGTAGGGGTGGGGATTTTTGCAGTCTAGGGCGGGGCTCACAGAAGTCCAGGAGAGTTGATCTCAGCGCTCCCACTCTGCTCTGAGCACATAGACTACATGGGGTGGGGCAGGGAAGGGCAACAGCGTCAGTGGAGCTCCCAGCCCCGCCCCTCCCTGCTGACAGAGCCTCCCACAGCCTAAGCCAAGTCCAACAGTCTGGGCTGGGTCGCGGCTATCTGACAGAACACTGACGCCGCGCTCCAGTAGGCCGGCTACGGCGCCGGGGGCTTTATTAGTCCGGGAGGACGGGTGGGGGGTTTTTTCTTGTGGGGGAGTGGCTTTTTTGCAGCACCCCCCCATGGCTCCCCCATGGCTGCAATACCTTAGATATGCCACTGGCCACCCTGCTAGATCCTTAGTGAGGGTGATAACAAGAACCTTCGCCAGATCCAGGACTTCTGTGCAGTGCCCTACAGAAGATGTAATCCTCAACCAATCTTCCCCAGGCCCTCAATCCAGCTCCTGTCAGGGCCCAGATTACAAGCTGTCTAGGCTATTTCCTAGTGGCAACAGCCCCCAAGAAAACTGGAACCTTCCTTGGAAAGGAAAGAACACTCTCCCCAGGGCTTCAGACTATTTATCACCTCCCCAGACCCCTTCTGGACACTCTTCTGCAGGAATTGGCTAAAGTATAATAAATATTCAGGCTGGTTAACTGAATCTCCCTCCCTGTGTCCTGGAAGCAATCAAACTCCCTGCCTGTTAAATCCTTGACAGGCCAGATCAATCACCACTCCCCAGACTACAGAAAGATTCAAAATCTAAATTTGCCCAGGATCCTACAATAGGGGGAGGGGGGTGCTACACACCTGCTCTACCTTTTTAGATGTTTTCCTTTTTTTCTTTTTTTAGGTCTAGCTTCTGGACGAATTTATATACAGCAGTGTGATACTTCCTGATTGTTATAATATGCACAGTCTGTGGATGTGATCTCGTTATTTCTGCAGATTAGATTAATAATGATTATTCTCTGTACAGTTCCTCCATCGGCTTATGTGACACCTGAAAAACCAACCGTCGAGGTGGGGACGGAGAAGACGATGTTGTGTGACGTTCATAACTTTTATCCAAAAGATATTTCCATACGCTGGGGTCAGTATCGTAAGGGTTCTTCTGACTTTAAGACCCTAGACATCTGGACCTGTGTGAAGAGCGTGCTTATGAATTCAGACGGGACGTACAATGTGACAAGTCTACTGACTGTGAGCCCCAAGATGGAGGACAATGGGAACACCTATTCCTGTATTATCAGCCACCGATCTCTGCGGACTGGACTGTCCAGGAATCTCACCCTCACAGTGACAGGTCAGTAATATCTCTTATGTCATCATCAGTATTGTGAGCTGTATTGTGGTGGAAGCAGACACACACACACAAGAGGCTGAAGGCCAACTATGGAAGGACTTGTTTAGTTTTAGATGGAGTTGGAGGGGATAGAGCCCCTTATATTACTGTCAGTATCACTGCTTCAATTGTATGTCAGGACAAATAAAAAAACATTTACAGTACATATCTTTTTTTTAAAGGGTACATTTTTTTAAAAAAATTTTTCAATACACAAACAATAAACACACATTTATGCATTTGGAGCGAACATCGCTCAATCCTTAATAGAATATATGTATCTGGCATACAGTCAGTGGACACAGATCTACACACAGGTCAGGGTTTAATACCTCATAACTCAAACCATTCAGAATTCGGGGGGCTTATCTTTGTGTAAATTAATTGGGAATTATAGCCTCAGTCAGTATATTAAGGAGCAGGTGGTATGGTACTGTCGGTGCTGACCCAAAAGTCCCAAATCTTTGTAAATTTCTTTGGGCACCCTCTGGCTTCATATGTCAATTTGTATAATGGTATAGCCTGGTGACAATAGTAAGCCAGAAAGTTATAGTGGGTGAGGATTGAGATTTCCAGTGTATGGTTATTGATTTTTTTGCATAGAACAGTACTATACGTATAAAAAGGTTTGTACATTTTTAGATAATCCTTCATCATCATCATCAATATATCCCAATTAGCATCGCAAGGGATTGCAAATATTAGGTATCTGAGCTATGGAGTTGATGAAGGCCATGACCTCCGACCAAAACTTCCTAATCATAGTACACTCCCACATCACA
Organism: Lithobates septentrionalis; assembly: GCA_037952835.1. Lineage (NCBI taxonomy): Eukaryota > Metazoa > Chordata > Amphibia > Anura > Ranidae > Lithobates > Lithobates septentrionalis. The sequence goes on from JBBDGP010003758.1 coordinate 96,987, forward strand.
TGGAAGAAAGTGCCATCAGCCATGCCGTATCTAGAGCACAGCGCAGAGGGTAATTTGTGTAGTTTATATAATAAGCATGGTGTAAAATAGGATCTGTACAACAATTTAGTCTGGATGACCTTGTCACGAGAGGAAATGAGGGAGGGGTCCTGGAGAGGGAGAACTTCCTGCCAGATATCCTCTGTCAACTCAGGTATGTCAGCTCACCATCTATTTGCAGTGCTGCTGAGCCTATTGGTTGTGGAGTGTTAGAGGGACCTTTAGTATGTAGAAACTAGTTTAGCATGAGAAGAATCAGTCAGTAGTCATTCTAGCGGAGAAAGTTGAATGAGTATATTACAAAGGCCAAACTGTGTTGCAGCAGTGTGACGTATCTCCAAGTATATGAAGTAGGCCGTGCGGGGAGACCGTAATCTCTACAAATGTCCACAAATGAGCAAAACATATTATCTAAAAATAAGTGCATAATAGTTTTCACATCCCCCCCCCCGTTTAGACCAGAATCCTCCATCAGTTCTACGAAAGAATTCTTCTAAGCATGGGTTCCCCCAAAGTGGGGTGTTAGGGGAGTTTGTATTATGTGTGTCGGACTGCAACATCAGAGAGCCTAAAAATCCGTAGTGTCATTGCCAGGACCTTCGTGCCCTCTCTTCCCCTAAGTGACATTCTATGTACCAAGTTCTGGAGGGACTCATAGTAGGTAAAGATCCAGAGCAGTGGCCACATTTTTAGCTTCAGGGTAAAACCACCAATGCACATGTGCCAGCTGCGAGGCGATATAATAAGTTTGAAGACAGGGTAGGGCCAGACCTCCCTCTAAAAATGGTAGTTGTAGGGTATTCCTAGCAATACGAACTGCTCCTCCCCTCCAGATAAAGGTGGTAAGAATTAAATCTATCTCCTTAAATTTGACTTTTGTAATATATACTGGTGAGTTACTTAGAATGTACAGAAAACGCGGTAGAAAAATTTTTTTAAAAATATTTATCCTATCCAGTAGTGTCAGGGAAGATTGTTCCAAGTCTTAAATGTGGTTCTCATTCTACTGATCAGGGGATCCAGGTTAGTCTTAATATAAGATGAGACTGGGTGTTGTATCAAAACCCCTAGATATCTAAAGGAGCTGACTATCTGTAATGGGCATGAAGGCGTTAATACTATCGATGTTTCCTGGTCTATCAGGAATAAGAGAGACTTATCCCAGTTGACCTGAAACCTAGAGAAATGACCAAACCTTCGGTTAATATCCAGCAGGAGAGACGATTAAGGGTGTGACAGGTAGATTAACATGTCACCAGCATAAAGGGATACTTTCTCTTCCAAACCACCAATCGTCAGTCCCACAACCTTCCCACTGGACCTTATCAGAGCTGCCAAAGGTTCTATCGCCAGTGCGAACAGCAGCGGCGATAGGGGACATCCTTGTCTGGTGCCTCTCTTTATCAGAAAGGAATCGGACACAGATGCGTTCACTCTTAATCTGGCAGTGGGCTTCAGATACAGCAATTGCACCCATCTAATAAAGGTGTTGCCAAAGCCAAACTTTGCCAAGACTTCTAGAAGATATGGCCATTCAACCGAATCAAAGGCCTTGTGAGCATCTAGGGCCAAAACGGCCCTAGATCCCACATTGTCATGAGCAGCTTGCATATTGGTAAAAATTTGCGCAAGTTAATGGAGGTCAATCGCCCAGGGATGAACCCAGTCTGGTCTGCTCCAATAACAGTAGTAATGACTGTATTCAATCATCGGGCGAGCACCTTGGCCAGAATCTTTACATCTGCGTTAATGAGCGAGATCGGTCGATACGCAAAGTAGGTGGTCCTTATGGGGCTTGGAAATGAGGACAATCAGCGCCTCCGACATGGAAGGCAGTAACTGTCCCGTCTTCATGGCATAGTTATATACCCTAAGCAAGTGAGGGATCAGTAAATCCCTAAAGTGCATGTACCACTCTTTGGGGAATCAGTCTAATCTTGGCGTTTTATTTCAGGCAAAGGACTGTATGGCATCCCCTATTTCCTCAGTCGTTAAAGGAGCATCAAGCAGTAGGGCCTGATGATCCTGTAGTTTCGGCAGCGATATATCAGACAGATAGTCATCTAGTTCCAATATAGTGTAGTGAGCTCTAGTGACATTTAAGGAAGAATAGAATGCAACAAATGCTTCCATTATCTTTCTGCTTTGTTCTACCACTACTCCCGCTGAGTTCATAATTCTCAGAATGCTGCATGGCTGATAGTCAGGTCTGGAGAGATAGGCCAGCAGGTGACTGTTTTTGTCACCAAACTCAAAGAGTCATTGATTTTGATAAAACAACTTTTTCTGGGTGCGCTCCAAAAGTACTAGATCTAATTCTCTGGCTCTGTGCTGCCAAGCAGCGTCCGCCAAGCAGCGTGTGCCTCAGGGGTAGGAGATACAGAATAAGTAACCTCCACATCCCTAAAACCCCCCTTCTGCCTCCACAAATCTGGACTGAGATGCCTTACGGGCCTGCCCAATAGCTGCAGCAAAGGAGCCACGTGTGGTGGCCTTGAAGGCATCCCATACCACTGGGACGGAGGGGCTCTGCCTGTTGGTTATCCAGTAGGATTTAATTTTGGCCACACTCTGGTCCACTACGGCCTGATCAGCCAGCCATAATGGGCTCAATCGCCATACCCAGTATGAGGGGGAGGTGTCCATGACGAGGTCCACCAAAGGGGAGTGGTCGGACGCCGCCCTGGGGAGGTATTTAACTTCAGGCACCAAAGTGAGTAAATCTGACGATACCAGACAGAGATCGATACGAGACATTGTACCGTGCAACTCTGACTGGCATGAGTACTCCCTCCCATCCGCATGCTTCCATCTCTAGGCTTCCACTAGGTCGAATTGGGTCAGATAGGAACCCAAGGGTGTGGGGGGTAATGTAGAGCAACGGAATCTATCCATGGAGTTATCAAGTACTGTGTTATAATCACCAGCTATCAATAGAGGGCCCTCAGCAATTGCCAATATTGAACCCATCACTAGCTCAAAGAATTGTTTAGTGAAAGGTGGTGGAGCGTATAGGCTTTATATGGTTTACCAAGGAGTTCAAGTACAAGAATTACGAAGCAGCCCCTCGGGTCTAGTTTAAAGTGTTTGATAGTGATAGGCGTTGATTTGGCTATAAGGATAGAAGTACCCCGGGAATACGTTGAGTATGTGGAGTGAACAGCATATGCAATTTTCGCTTTTTTAAGGGCCATGACCACCCTGCAGATGGGTTTCCTGGAAAAATATCACATGCGGATTATGGCGCGCCAAATATTCAAACATGAGCAACTGTTTCACTTTGGAGTTAAGCCCTCGAACATTCCATGAAATTACACGTAGTCTAGTCATGAGTAAACAAAGCATAATAATTGAGGCCCAGTTCTCACAGCACATCAGAGACAACCATATCATGTCGCTCGGTGCGCCCTGAGAAGTATAAGGGAACAATGAAAAACTATACATGTGAGAAAGCAGTGTGCCTTCTGTATATAACAGCTGTATGCCAGAGAGGTCGACTAGACCAATGAACCGATGACTAATGCCGCGTACACACGGTCGGACTTTTCGTCTACAAAAGTCCAACGGACGCTGACGGACTAAAGCTGGCTGGTAATCCGATCGTGTGTGGGCTTCTCCGGACTGTCAACATACTTTTTTAGCCTCAAATCCGACGTACTTTAGATTTGAAACATGCTTCAAATCTTTACGTCGTAACTACGACGGACCCCAAAATCCGCTCGTCTGTGTGCTAGTCCGACGGACAAAAAGCCACGCTAGGGCACCTATTGGCTACTGGCTATGAACTTCCTTATTTTAGTCCGGTGTACGTCATCACGTACGAATCCGTCGGACTTTTGTGTGGTCGTGTGTAGGCAAGTCCGTTCGTTAGAAAGTATGCCGCAAGTCCGCCGCAAGTCCGCCGCAAGTCCGCCGAAAGTCTGCCGGAAGTCTGCCGGACAGGCTGTCTGACTTTTGTAGACGAAAAGTCCGACCGTGTGTACGCGGCATAAGGGTTAGTGGATAAAAACTGAACCAAAGAAGGAGAAAACCAAAAAAAGTCCCAGAACATTCAAAACCGCCCTAACCCTCCCAGCTCCCAAACCCAAACATATGAGAGCTTTTTTCCCAAAACTAGTAATGCAAAGCAGTGGGGCCATGGTATAGTCCCTCAACCAACAAACTCTGAGAAGCAGGGAGTAACCTGTAGTAACAGGCTTCCGTCCGTGTCCACACAGAACAAATATGTGTAGTAAACCAGAGTCTAGGAAAAAAAAATGTCAAAATTAGCAGGAGAAAATGATCAAGGGGAAAATGGGAGCATGGTGACAACAGTTATCCAGGATAAGCAGTGGTTATGCGGCCTACACCATAGGGTTGGAGACTGTCCCCAGCATCTGGTGGGTGGGAGAAAGTGAGCGGATTATAGGGGGATGTAGCATTCCTGCCTACTCCCCCCCATTAACATCCATCAAGTGGGGGGGGCTGAAGACAAGGGGTAGATAACTGTGTCAAAGAATGGGTATTTTCTGTGAGGAGGAGATCTCCGGTTTTGATTCCTTTGATCCGAGTGTTGCAGGGTATCCACCCAATGTGACGCCTCCCTAGGATCTGTAAAGAAATAGGCCATGCCCTGGTAAATGATCCGTAATCTTGCAGGATACAGCATTCCATAGGGTAAATGTAGATCTCTTAACCTCCGTTTGATGGCAAGAAAGGTAGCCCTCTGCTTTTGTGTAGAAAAATAGTGATTCCATTGCCGTTGAAGGATAGTCAGCCTTTTTCTGCCCTTAGAACTGCTTCCCTGACCCTGAAATGCAGTAGTTTGAGGAGTATGACACTAGTGGGGCCCCAGGTGGCAGGGGGCGCAGGGAGACTCTATGCACGCGTTTAATGGCGAATAGTGGTGAGAAGGTAGGAGGCGCCAAAAGTGGTTGTCAGCCATCGCTCCATGAAAGCCTCAGGAGCTCTGCCTTCTGAACCTTCCGGGAACCCCATAAAGTGCAAATTATTACGCCTCAGTCGGTCCTCCATGTCTGTCAGCTTGTCAGCAGTGTGGTCTTGGGCCTGACGCAGCTCCCTAACAGAGCCCTGCAAGGGACGGACCTCGTCTTCCAATGCACCTATGTGTTGTTCAGCATTTGTCACTCTATGTAGGAGGGTGTGAACATCATGTTTCAGGAAAGACAAGTCGGTTTTGATAGAGTCCATTTGTGTGGTGAGGGAAGCATGGCTGTGCTGTATAGCCTCCATGATCTGTGTCAGGGTGGGTTCAGTGTGGCCTGTGTCAGGATGTGCAGCTTCAGGAGAATCACCATCAGTGTCCTCAGGAGGGGGGAATAGAAGGGGGTCAGCAGGGCTAGAAGCAGGGATGTGGATGTGCTGTGATTCACCCTGCTCTGGAGGCTGCCGCGCTGAGAAAGAAGAGGAGGGCTGTCCATGCTGCTGTGCCTTGTGCAGACCGGTGCCATCTTGCATCTGCCTAGATGGCGGCATCGGCGGCGTGAATCCCGGTGCTTCCTCCATGGCAGGGCCGTAATTGATCATTTTTCAGGGGAAAGGCTCCCACTGAGAAGAGACACAGGTGGACCATGCTGCTTAATAAAGGATACATTTTATTAGAAAAATATATTTAATACAAAAGGGGCCAAGACCAGGTACCCACCACTAACACCAAGATCATATTAAAATTAGACAACATTGTCTGTTTAGGAGCAGCTGCATCACGCTTCATCCACGCATGCACACACCTGTAACAAGGCTATTGTTAATAGGATTAAGTAATATTTGTGGATCAGACTAATGATTTCAGTGACATGCACCATAACAAAGTCCGTCCTGTCACTGTATTTAAATAGAAACCCTTTTAATAAAAGACCCCTGTTTAGAGGGTAGTTGATTGAGTCAAGTTGCTAGTCCCACAAAGACAGCCTTAATTAGGGTTGTAACAAGACATAGCTGTCAGTGTGGAGAGATGATTGTAGTCTACAGTTAGTATCCAGTCCAAAGACACAGAAATAGTTTCCCAGAATGGAATTGGATGTATTCACAGGTTCTGAGTGTTGGAAAAACAATCGCTCAATGACGTTGTTTATGAAGTTGGCTAATACTGGCTGATAAGTACCAAAAATCAGGATGCAAAGTAAAAGGAGGCAGGTAAAGGAGCTATGGTCCGCTCACCCGACCATTCATGGAGCGAAATAATCACAGTCCTGTACTATATTCTCCGGTCCGGGGGGCTGTATGTACCATCCTGTATGCTCCGTTTGTTGAGCGGGGTCCGTGGGGCTCCAGTGAGCAGTTTGCTGTCAGCTCTATATAATTGTCAAGTCCTCTGGGCCACCATCCGCTTGTATCAGCCAAAGTAGTCACCGCTGGCTTCAGGCAATCAACTGCGCATGCACAGGCGTGATGAAATACGTCATTCACGACGCAAAGAGCGACTCTGTCGTGATGCCAAATCCGACATGTTTCACCAGGGACTCTGGTTTTTTCAAGGATAGGAGAGGCATGGAGTTGTGTTTCTATTTATACTGCATTCAATACCTCCCACTTTCAATTTGAGGTTGCTATACAAGGAATCACCACTAGATGTCACCTCCCATATAAAACATCACACTCTCTTTCTCTTCCACTATTCAGAGGCACTGAATTATGGCCATACATTTGCAGACACGGATCAATACATTTTTTGCAAAGTTAGAGTTAAAAATAAAACAGGATGACTTAATAAATATCTCAAATAGTAAAGATATAGAATCAGACCTACATAACGATAGACACGGCAGAGAGGACAGAGAAGGGGGCTGAATAAAAATTATCTGACTAATTGATTGCTATGCAACTTTTTCAGCAAACAGTCGCATATATCACTATGGATTGATTAGGGCTGAAAGACTGTGTATGTCTCTCTATATCTTTTATTACTATACTTTACTATATACACAGCGGCTGTATTCAACAGAACAAAAGATATTCGCATGATGTGACATGCATCCAATGCGGCTCAAAACAATGCAGATAGACTACTCATTACGGATAGGGCCTAAACTTGCATCAGGTAGATTTACTTTAGGATAGTCAAAAAATTATGAAAGTTATGCGATTATTACTTTCAGGATAAGGCAAATTTAGCTAAACCTGGAAAAACGCATGTTTCATTATAAATTGGTTTGAGCCCAAGGGGGATACATATATGGATCTTAGTTAGGAGAACAACAGCTGCCTGATGTACATAACTTTATACACAGCAACTGTATTCCATAAAACAAAAGATATTCACATAATTCAGCATGCATCCAATGTGGCTCAAAACAACAGCCTCTACAGAATGAAGTTGACTTTGAGAAACATAACGGTATTTTGAGAAAGGAAATAGAAAAAACACAGAAACATTTAATGACTATAAAACAGAAAAAATTTAAGCAAAACATTGAGGATTTTGAAAAGGGTGAAATATTCGATCTTACGATCCCGAGAGGACGCAGTCAAAGTAGAATAAATAGAAATAGATCATCCAATCGTTCAAGAAATAGGCAGTATTCTTCAGATAGTGACAAAACTAAAAATGTAGACTTTGCACTTGCAGATGGGACAGATATGACTAATCTAGTCCCTTTAGGGAACCCACAAAAGGAAGGAGCAAGAGTAGACATAAGAGACCAAAGAAAAGGACAAGGAAGGAAAAACAATACTCGAGGGAGGGTTTACCAGACTCGCAAACAGACCAAAACCGCAGCACCAAGAACTAGATAGCTGCGATTCCCAAACGGTCTTCTCGCCTCTGCTGAGGGATATGAAGGTTGTTAATTTATCAAATTTTCCGATAGAGAGACACGTCAATTTATTAAGTAAGGGTTTGTCCTTTTCGCCCTCAACAGCGAATTTACAGTGTTCAAAGACATCAGCTTATTCTTGCGCAAGATGGTATTTAAAATCTGGCACACTGGCCTAAATAATACCATGCCAATGGGGGCTACATCTGCTATGACCCCGGAGGATAAAGAAGAAAGCCTAGCCCTAGTGGTTTTAGAGGTCTGTTATTCGCCTGGTGATTTGGATGCCAAGATAGGTAATGGCTTCTCTTTTCCATTGAAAAGGGAAGGAATCTTGGCAATGGAGAACTTCTTGCAGGGTTAGGGAAATGTTTAGGGCATGGGGATTTGGAGTAATTGATTTTTAGATCTGATAAAACACCAAAGTGTTTGATATCTCTTTAAAAGGTTGGGTAAGGATATTTGAGGAGATTGCATTGATAATAGAATATCATCTGCAAACGCGCCTACTTTAAATTCCTTGTGACTGATAGAGATACCCTGAATGTCTGTATTAGCACGTAGTCTATTTAAGAGGGCTTCTAATGTCAAGACAAAAATCAGGGGGGATAGTGGGCATCCTTGGCGAGTACCATTGCTTATAGGGAAGGCATTTGACAGGAGGCCATTTGCTCGTACCCTTGCTGAGGGGTTGGTATATAGAGCGAAGTGTGCGAACATGCGGGGAAGAAGTCCTAGGCCTTTTAGTACTTCCTGCATGTAATCCCAGGCCACCCTGTCAAATGCCTTTTCCGCGTCAAGTGATAGAAGGAATCCCCTGGTCTCCGACGAGGTGAGCCAGTGGTGAATGTTTAGGGTGCGTGTGGTGTTGTCCCTGGCCTCCCTACCCGGGATAAAGCCTACTTGGTCAGGTGAAATAAGGCCAGGGATGAGGGGTAATAGTCTGTTTGCTATCATCTTTGCGTAGAGTTTGATATCCACATTGAGTAGAGAGATGGGCCTGTAATTAGATACCTGCGAGGGCTCCTTGCCTTCTTTAGGTATGATTGCTATATGGGCTTCTAGCATGTTACCTACGGGGGTAAGTGGATTCGATAGGGAGATTAAAGCTGTCAGCATCCTGGGTGAGAGTGTGTCGGAGAAGCTTTTGTAGTAGATTAGTGGAAGACCGTCAGTGCCTGGACTTTTACCCACTTTCATTTGTTTTATTGCTAGGTGTAGTTCTTCAATAGCTAGTGACTGTTCTAAGGCTTCAGCTTGTTGTGAGGTAATCGGTTTATGGCAATATTGGGCTAGAAAGTCTCTCATTTGGGATGGTCGGTCAGATGTAATAGATGACCCTGTGGTGTTTCGTGGTAGGTTGTAAAGTTTAGAGTAAAAGTTTTCAAAGTGTGTGGCTATGTCTTCGTTTTTAGAAAGGAGTATGCCTTGGTTATCTCGAAGATGGTGAATTATAGATGAAGTTTTTTCTGCCTGTATCGTGCGGGATAACAGTCTCCCACTTTTGTTACCGTGCTCGTAGAATACTTTCCGCTTGAGAATGTATCAACGCCTAGTGCGTTTCCCTAGCTCATCCATCAAAGAGAAGCGAGCGTGTAAAAGGTCCTGTAATGTAGTTTGTGAGGTTGAGTGTTTGTGGGCTGCTTTAAGTCTGTTGATTGTATTGATAAGCGATGTAATCTGTTCCTGATGTCTCTTTTTAGCGATCGTTGCTAAGGATATAAGTTTCCCCCCTATAACACATTTGTGTGCCTCCCAAAGTGTGATAGGTGAGATTTCTGGGGTAGAGTTTTCTTGAAAGTATTGGTGGATTTGGGAGTTTATTTGTCGTTGGGTTTCCTGGTCTTTTAGGAGGGATGGATTCAACCTCCAGGTTTTAGTTATTTTTTTAGAGTCTGGAAATGTAAGGGCCATCGTGATGGGGTGATGGACGGACAAGAACATTGGTTCTATTGTGGCTTGTGAGAGAAATGATAGGTCTGCCTGAGATAGGATTATGTACTCTATTCTTCAATACTTCTGGTGCGGGGGGGAGAAAAAGGTATAGTCTTTGTCTGTCGGGAACATGCTGCGCCATGTGTCATGGAGAGTCAGGTTTTGTAATTGGAGTTTTATCTGTCGTAATGCATGGTATGGGAGTGTGGAAGTGCCTGTAGAGGAGTCCAGTGTCGGGTTTAGCGGGACATTGAAGTCTCCACCTAACATAGTTACATAGTAGGTGAGGTTGAAAAAAGACACAAGTCCATAAAGTCCAACCTATGTGTGTGATTATGTGTCAGTATTACATTGTATATCCCTGTATGTTGTGGTCATTCAGGTGATTATCTAATAGTTTCTTGAAGCCATCAATGCTCCCCGCTGAGACCACCGCCTGTGGAAGGGAATTCCACATCCTTGCCGCTCTTACAGTAAAGAACCCTCTACGTAGTTTAAGGTTAAACCTCTTTTCTTCTAATTGTAATGAGTGGCCACGAGTCTTATTAAACTCTCTTCTGCGAAAAAGTTTTATCCCTATTGTGGGGTCACCAGTCCGGTATTTGTAAATTGAAATCATATCCCCTCTCAAGCGTCTCTTCTCCAGAGAGAATAAGTTCAGAGCTCACAACCTTTCCTCATAACTAAGATCCTCCAGACCCTTTATTAGCTTTGTTGCCCTTCTTTGTACTCGCTCCATTTCCAGTACATCCTTCCTGAGGACTGGTGCCCAGAACTGGACAGCATACTCCAGGTGCGGCCAGACCAGAGTCTTGTAGAGCGGGAGAATTATCGTTTTATCTCTGGAGTTGATCCCCTTTTTAATGCCAATATTCTGTTTGCTTTGTTAGGCTCAGCAATGGCATGCAATGCCAAGCTGCTGCTATCATCTACTAGGACCCCCAGGTCCTTTTCCATCCTAGATTCCCCCAGAGGTTCTCCCCCCAGTGTATAGATTGCATTCATATTTTTGCCACCCAAATGCATTATTTTACATTTTTCTACATTGAACCTCATTTGCCATGTAGTCGCCCACCCCATTAATTTGTTCAGGTCTTTTTGCAAGGTTTCCACATCCTGCGGAGAAGTTATTGCCCTGCTTATCTTAGTATCGTCTGCAAATACAGAGATTGAACTGTTTATCCCATCCTCCAGGTCGTTTATGAACAAATTAAATAGGATTGGTCCCAGCACAGAACCCTGGGGGACCCCACTACCCACCCCTGACCATTCTGAGTACTCCCCATTTATCACCACCCTCTGAACTCCCCCTTGTAGCCAGTTTTCAATCCATGTACTCACCCTATGGACCATGCCAAGGGACCTTATTTTGTACAGTAAACATTTATGGGGAACTGTGTCAAACGCTTTTGCAAAATCCAGATACACCACGTCTACGGGCCTTCCTTTATCTAGATGGCAACTCACCTCCTCATAGAAGGTTAATAGATTGGTTTGGCAAGAACGATTCTTCATGAATCCATGCTGATTACTGCTAATGATACCGTTCTTATTACTAAAATCTTGTATATAGTCCCTTATCATCCCCTCCAAGAGTTTACATACTATTGATGTTAGGCTAACTGGTCTGTAATTCCCAGGGATGTATTTTGGGCCCTTTTTACATATTGGTGCTACATTGGCTTTTCTCCAATCAGCTGGTACCATTCCAGTCAGTAGACTATCTGTAAAAATTAGGAACAACGGTCTGGCAATCACTTGACTGAGTTCCCCAAGTACCCTCGGATGCAAGCCATCTGGTCCCGGTGATTAATTAATGTTAAGTTTATCAAGTCTAATTTTAATTCTGTCCTCTGTTAACCATGGAGGAGCTTCCTGTGTTGTGTCATGAGGATAAACACTGCAGTTTTGGTTACTGAAGCCCCCCGATTCACTCGTGAAGACTTAAGAGAAGAATAAATTCAATACCTTCGCCATCTCCCCATTCTTTGTAACCAGATGTCCTTCCTCATTCTTTATGGGGCCAATATGGTCTGTCCTCCCTTTTTTACTGTTTACATACTTAAAGAATTTCTTGGGATTTTTTTTGCTCTCCTCCACTATGTGTCTTTCATGTTCTATCTTAGCTGTCCTAATTGCACCCTTACATTTCTTGTTGCATTCTTTATAAAGTCTGAATGCTGAGGATGATCCCTCAACCCTGTATTTTTTGAAGGCCTTCTCCTTTGCTTTTATATGCATTTTTACATTGGAGTTAAGCCATCCACGATTTTTGTTCGCTCTTTTAAATTTATTACCCAATGGGATACATTGGCTAATGCCCTTATTTAATATGCTCTTAAAGCAAACCCATCTCTCCTCCGTATTCTTTGTTCCTAATATTTTATCCCAATGTATGCCTTTTAGCAAGGTTTGTAGTTTAGGGAAGTTGGCTCTTTTGAAATTCAGTGTCTTTGTATTCCCTTTATGTTTCCTATTTGTGTGATTTATACTGAAACTAATTGACCTGTGATCGCCGTTACCTAAATTGCCCCGTATTTCCACATCCGTGATCAGGTTTGTATTGTTGGTAATCAGTATCACTTTGCCCTCATGGAAGGAGGATAGGAGGTCACATATTTTTCTGAAAAAAAGTTACTTGGTGTTTGTTCGGGCAATATACATTTGCCAGTGTAATTGGTTTGGATGCGTATGTGCCTTTGATAAAAATATATCTACCGTCATGGTCTACCATTGAGTCAGACAATTGGAAGTCAGCATGTTTGGAAACGAGTATGGAGACCCCTTTAGTTTTGGAGACTGAGTTTGTGGAGTGTAGTACTTGTCTATATACGTGGTTTGCTAGTTTGGGAACAGCATCCGAACAGAAATGTGTTTCCTGTAGCATTAAAAAGTGGGCTTTGTGTTTAGTTAAGGCCAAGAGAACTTGATCTCTTTTCTGGAAGATTTAGGTCTTTCACATTGATCGAGAGACATTTTAGTGAGAGTTGTTGTGTAGTGGTTGGTTCTTCCTGCATGTTGTGCGCTTTCAGAATGATAGATAGTATTACGTGTGTTTAGCTTATTCCGTTCTGAGGTCCCTGTGTTATGCAGGGATTGACTTTGTGTCTTTGTGAGGAGGAGGAGAGAGGAGCGGTCCCTGTCTGTGAGATGGGATAGAAGATAGAAAAGGCGTGAGAGGGGGAGAAAAAGGGGAGTGAGTGTAGAGAAAAGAAAAGAAAAAGAAAAAAAAAGGGGGGGAGGGGGTAAGCAAAGGTAGATTTGTGAAGTGTGGAACGTGAGCCTCAGTAATTAAACTGGGTCACTTATATGAGCTGTTACCGGAGGTGGTCGTAGGCCTGCCTATCCACCTAGTGAAGGAGGTCCGGATCGTCAGCTCTGGTCTGTATGGACAGCTGTGTGGGGACAGTGGACTAGGAAAGGATGAAGTGATGTAGCACTGAGGAGGACGAGAAGGCTAAGCAGATATATCAATGGATATTGAGTGATGTGTAAAAGGTGTGTATTTTAAGAGTTTGAAGTATAGGAGGTAAGAAGAAGGGTTTAAGGTACCTCGACATTAAGTGGTGTTGGATATACATCCTAACGAGTAACAGTTAACATTATGTGTAGGCTTAAGTAACAACCTATTTCAGCGAAGCAGTGTTGGAGACTTTAGGACTCTTATATCCTCCCCCTCCTGAACCATACCAGGCCACATGACCTCAACATGGGGAGGGTGCTTTGGGGTAGCCCTCCAAAGCACCTTGTCCCCATGTTGATGGCATACAAAAGTATAACTAAACCTCCAGGGAGACCCATCATAAGTGGCATAGATTCTATAACCTCCAGAATTGGCCGCTATATAGATTTCTACCTTCAACCACTGGTCCGCAATGTCCAGTCATACCTGAAGGATACGGGTGATACCATCCGCCGTCTTAAGTCCATTGAATATCAGGATAACCTCATTTTAGTTATGGTGGATGTTATCAGCCTATACACCTGTATCCCACACTCACTAGGATTAGCGGCTGTAAAACACTAATTTGGCTATTAGTGGGAACATCCCACCAGTACAGCAAAGCTTTGTCATGGATCTCCTTCGTTTCGCCACACAATCCGACTATTTCTGGTATGATAACCAGTTTTTCCTACAAAGGAAAGGCGTGGCAATGGGGGCGAAGTTTGCCCCCAGCCTCGCTAATCTTTTTATGGCGCTATGGGAGGAGGATGTCGTCTATCCATTACAGCGACCGGAGCTCTGCCTATGGGCCAGGTATATAGACGACATCCTCCTCCTATGGAAAGGAGATGAGGAAACTCTCCATGATTTCATAGCTACCCTTAACAACAATGATGGGGGCATTGTTCTTACATATGAACTAAGCACAGCCTCTATCCATTTTTTGGACTTAGAGATCTCTATAGTTGATCGCCAGATTGTGACAACCACGTTCTTTAAACCCACGGACAGTTCTATTTTGCAAGGAACTAGACAGGGCTGCCCTCTTTCACCGATCCTCTTTGCAATAGCGATAGAAACATTGGCTCTGGCCATAAGACAGAACCCTGACATTCATGGAGTGAAATGCGGCCAAAAGACTCATAAATGTGCCCTTTTTGCTGATGACGTCCTCCTGTTTGTCACCTCCCCCCTCATTTCCAACCCCAACATTCTACAACTACTTAACTCGTTTGGCTGCATTTCGGGACTTCAGGTCAACATGACCAAATCAATGGCTCTGAATATTTCTACTCCCCAAGACCTTGTAGAGAGGCTCAAGACCCACTTTCCCTTCTCCTGGTGCGATTCTTCCCTACCCTATTTAGGTGTCTTCTTATCTGCCAAAATAGAACGTCTATACCACCACATTTATCCCTCAATGCTCAAGAAACTCTCAGATGATCTCTCGCATTGGGCCCGGTATAAAATGTCCTGGTTAGGCAGAATATACTCTGTCAAAATGACACTACTCCCTAGGATCCTATATCTTTTGTTCCCTCCCTATTCCCATCAAAAAACACACACTTGACAAATTACAGGCTTCAATCACAAGATTTATCTGGGGGGGGAAGGGACATCGTTTCTCCAAAAAGGTGCTATATCGGCCAAAGAAAAAAGGGGGCTTAGGACTTCCTAATTTATGGTGGTATTATCAAGCCGCACAACTATGCCAAATTTTCAGCTATTTACTTTAAAGGCCCTAAGCCAGATTGGGTGGATATAGAACGACAGGCCACTCCCAACCATACTCTGGACTTCCTGGTGTGGAGACCGCAAAAGGACAGACCTCTGATTCTCTCCCCCTCTCTATCTCACTCAATGGCCCTATGTGATACACTATATAAAAGACATTACCTGACCTCCCCTTGGCTTCCCCTGGCACACATTTTCCACAATCCACAATTCCCGCCGGGTATGAACAGAGGCTTTTAGGTGGTGGCTCGACACATTCTTCATTAGCTCTGGTCCTATTTCACTTAAGTACTGCATTTCTAGAGATGCCAGCATCGGAGACTTTCCGCTATTACCAATTATCACACTTTTTGCGCGGGGTCTGGAGAAGCTCGGAAACTCTGCTCTCTGTTACTTCCTACGATTTCTGGTGTTCCTCAGCCATGGGCGTAAGGGGAGGGATTTCCCTAATCTACTCAGCACTAGCGGAGCCCCGGGAGGTAGCGAATTATATGCTGCAATGGGAGCGGGATCTGCTACTGGATTGGGACATGGATACTTGGCACAATTGCTTTTCCTGATCCTTCAAGGGCATTCTTAGTTCCTCTCTGGTGGAGGCAGACCTCAAAGTCATGACCAGGTGGTATCTGGTACCCACTCGTATTACTAAATTCTATCCACAATCATCGCCCCTCTGTTTCAGAGGTTGTGGCCATATAGGCTCCCTACTTCACACTTTCTGGGAATGTCTCAAAATTAGAGGGTACTGGAACGGAATTTTTAATCTCATCCGCAAATCCACAGGCTTTGCAGTCAAACAAAGCCCCACCATAGCTCTCCTAAATGATAACATCCCGAAAGTACCTAAATTGTCTCGGTCTCTAATTCACTTCATCCTTCTTGGGGCCAAGATAACGCTAGCTCACGCCTGGAAAAAACCCTCGGTTTCCCTTCGCCAGGCCAAACGGAAAATCTCCTGGATTATGGCGCAGGAGAAGATCTCGAGCAGAATTTTAGACACCTCTGATAGATTTAGACTCATATGGGAACCCTGAGCTCGGTTCTTGGGTATACCTCTGCTGAATCTAAATAATTTCTAGGTATCCCCTCGGTACTAGGAGGCTCACGGCCCCCCCTCTCTCCGCGAGGATTCCTGTTCCTAATATTCCCCTACCTCTTCCTCTCTTTCCCCGCTTCTGTCCTTTCTCCCTCTATCCCTTTCCTTTGACTTTCTTCTTTCTAAACTCCACTAAGAGTTATTAGCACAAGTTGAGAGAAACAGACCATGCAGAACTTTCCTTCCCTTCTTTCTCTTCCTTTAGTTGCTTGTTGATGCTGTACTCTCTAGGAATGAAAACCTCAACAATCTAGTTGATCAGCATGTACCACCTCAAATTTTGGGGTCAATCCCCAGTATAAGTGATATTATTTCTTACATTATTGTTGGGCTCATAATGTTACTAATCGTTACAACAGAGTTCTTGTTTTATTCAACGATAGGCTGTCTGTGAGTTCGGGATAGGTCCAGGCAGGGTCTCTCTGACCCCCCAGTGCTCCACTCGGTTGGTCCACGCACAGCAGGATCCCATTCGGGGTGCGTGGTCTACTCCAAGGGAGTCCTGGTACCAGCGAGCTCTAACTCCTCTATCCTGGCCTTCAGCAGCCTTTCTATGAGATAGAATATATGATGTTATCCTAAAGTTAATCGGTGGTTTTACATTTGTTTTGAGCCCGCTCCTGCTTTGGGTACATGTATATCTCGCTTCTCATGTTATTTACATTGTTCTGATATCGTTCTTGGCGATTGCTGATTCAATACCTTTGTACTGTTATTTCTTTTTCAATAAACAGTATTTAATACAAAAAAAAAAAAAAAAACCCACGGACAAAAATGGCTATATCTCTACAGATAGTTGCCATTATGGCCCTTGGTTGGACTCTGTTCCGCGTAGCCAACTACTGCGCATTCATAGAAACTGCACTAATCCCTTGTACTTCACCAGACAAGCCCAGTTCTTGAAGGAACGCTTTATTGAAAAAGGCTATCAACCATCAATGATTGATCAAGAAATAAATAGGATATCCTCTATCGACCAGGAGACACTCATCATTGAAAGACCAAAACCTCCTCCAAATGACAAGTTTAAATGGTCATTATTCACACAATTCTCGGTCCAGCACAAGCAAATTAAGCGTATCCTGAACCGTGATTGGAGTGTCCTGAAAAATGACTCTATATTGGGCCCGGTCCTTCCCTCCAGAGCTGGGGTCACATTCAGGGGAGCCCCCTCGCTACGAAATCGCATCTCACACAATGTCATTGAGGCCCCCACTAAACCATCATTTTTCCCTGAAGTCAAGGGTTATCATCCCTGTTAAAAATGCAATGTATGTGCTCACAACCTTTTAGGATGTAAAAAATCAGAGACATTCCAATCTACAGTCACTTCAACCATTTACCATCTTAAATACTTTGTTATGTGTACCACACGATACATAGTATACCTTATTACATGTTCATGTAATAAACAATACATAGGATGGACCATAAGATCATTCAGTACTAGGGTTAATGAACACCTCACTGCCATCAAATTAGGCCGTACTAACCACAGTGTCCCTCGTCACTTTCTCCAGTTTCATGACAAGGACCCGAGAGGCACTAAATTTCAAATCATAGACAAATTTATCCCACACTGGAGAGGTGGCCCACGGACTAGGGGAGTCTCTAAGCTCGAAACTTTCTGGGTTTTCCAGCTAAAAAGCTACTCCGCCTATGGGCTAAACGTTGAATGGGACGTAAATGCGTTTATAAATAAATCTTAGTGGGTAACTTTGATAATTTACTGGTGCCTTTATGGATGTGTGGTTCCGGTTCGCGTGGCTCCTGGGTTTTACACATACCCTCGAAGTGGCGCGAGAGGTTCCAGATATAATCATATCGTCTTTTATAAAAACGTGACATATGTAAGGTGTATGGGCCAACCATTTCACATGAGTTATTATGGAAGTTTTTTTACCTTTCCTTTTTCCTTTGTTCCGTATATATTTCCACTTTTTGTTTTTAAGATTTTTTATAGTCTAAAAACAATTTTTGATTACCAAGTTCTAACAGAGTTACTGTCTATGTCACATGGATTTTAATTCTATTAGATATTTACAGGCAAAGATGGGGTATCACAACATAATACCAACCCAGGGTACCAGTGTGTTGAGAATATGAGACACGTCATTACACCAATGGAGGATCAACCACCCTGTAGAATATGGGTGTCCTAAGTGTCCCATATTGATATATGTATGTCCAGCTATGTGCCTTGTGGGTCAAGTACATTTTTAACCACAATATTTCAGCCTAATATGTGTCCCCTATGCTTAGCAGTACTCTATCTCCACTTCCGTTGACACAGGAAGTGATTAGGATATGAGCGCCTAGCCGGGCTGTGCAATGACACTGATTACAAGCAGTAGGGCGGAATCAGTCTCCCTCCTGCCGTATCTCCTCGCTATTCTCTCTGTTGATTGAAAGCGAGGCTTGGAGTGCAGCTGTTGCTGCGCAATGACGACATCGAGGGTGTCACGTGACCCAGCCTCAGAAGCCGTGATTGGCTGTAGCACGATGAGGACATCCACACTGATGGTGTCATGTGACCCAGCCCCAGAAGCTGTGATTGGCCTGAACCATCACATGCTTCACAACAGAATGACACACACTCACTGACTGTCTTGGATTGGCCGGTTTAGCGGTCCGGGTATGGGACGCACACAGCTGTTCATTGTTATGTTTTATTATTATTGATGTATATAAAGCATGGTCTCGGGTATCAAGCTATATGCCCCTGTAGATGGACATTAGTCCGAAACATGTCGGGTTGCTGAATGCTGTTACCCCGTTACCACGCAAATTATCTTTTTATCTGGACTTGTGATCACTTGTTTTATATATTTTACTTGATGCATGTGAAGCATCTGCTCTGTTTTTGAATAAACCTGTTTTTATTGGTTCATGCACTATGTGGAGATTCCCTTTTTTTCCTCATATGGACTCTATCTGAAGTGGTGAGTAGGGATGAGCTTCGAGTTCGTGTCGAACTCATGTTCGACTCGAACATTGGCTGTTCGCAAGTTCGGCGAACAGCGAACAATTTGGGGTGTTCGCGGCAAATTCGAATGCCGCGGAACACCCTTTAAAAGTCTATGGGAGAAATCAAAAGTGCTAATTTTAAAGGCTTATATGCAAGTTATTGTCATAAAAAGTGTTTGGGGACCTGGGTCCTGCCCCAGGGGACATGGATCAATGCAAAAAAAAAGTTTTAAAAACGGCCGTTTTTTCAGGAGCAGTGATTTTAATAATGCTTAAAGTCAAACAATAAAAGTGTAATATCCCTTTAAATTTCGTACCTGGGCTGGTGTCTATAGTATGCCTGTAAAGGGGCGCATGTTTCCCGTGTTTAGAACAGTCTGACAGCAAAATGACATTTCGAAGGAAAAAAAGCCATTTAAAACTACCCGCAGCTATTGCATTGCCGACAATACACATAGAAGTTCATTGATAAAAACGGCATGGGAATTCCCCACAGGGAAACCCCGAACCAAAATTAAAAAAAAAAAAAAATGTGGGAGACCCCCAAAATTCAATACCAGGCCCTTCAGGTCTGGTATGGATTTTAAGGGGAACCCCGCGCCAAAAAAAAAAAAAACGGCGTGGGGTCCCCCAAAGGATCCATACCAGACCCTTATCCGAGCACGCAACCTGGCAGGCCGCAGGAAAAGAGGGGGGGGTGAGAGTGCGCCTCCCCCCCTCCTGAACCGTACTAGGCCACATGCCCTCAACATTGGGAGGGTGCTTTGGGGTAGCCCCCCAAAACACCTTGTCCCCATGTTGATGAGGACAAGGGCCTCATCCCCACAACCCTGGCCGGTGGTTGTGGGGGTCTGCGGGCGGGGGGCTTATCGGAATTTGGAAGCCCCCTTTAACAAGGGGACCCCCAGATCCCGGCCCCCCCCTGTGTGAAATGGTAAGGGGTACTTACCCCTACCATTTCACTAAAAAACTGTCAAAAATGTTAAAAATGACAAGAGACAGTTTTTGACAATCCCTTTATTTAAATGCTTCTTCTTTCTTCCTTCATCTTCTTCTGGTTCTTCTGGTTCTTCCTCCGGCATTCTCGTCCAGCATCTCCTCCGCGGCGTCTATCTTCTTCTCCTTGGGCCGCTCCGCACCCATGGCATGAGGGGAGGCTCCCGCTCTTCTCTTCATCTTCTTCTTCATCCTCTTCTCTTCTTCCTTCTTCTCTTCTTCTCTTCTTCATTTTCTTCTCCGGGCCACTCCGCATCCATGCTGGCATGGAGGAAGGCTCCCGCTGTGTGACGGCATCTCTTCGTCTGACGGCTCTTAAATAACGGGGGGCGGGGCCACCCGGTGACCCCACCCCCTCTGACGCACGGGACATGACGGGACTTCCCTTTGGCATTCCTGTGACGTCACAGGGAAGTCCCGTCAAGTCACCGTTATTTAACAGCCGTCAGACGAAGAGACGCCGTCACACAGCGGGAGCCTCCCTCCATGCCAGCATGGATGCGGAGTGGCCCGGAGAAGAAAATGAAGAAGAGAAGAAGGAAGAAGAGAAGAGGATGAAGAAGAAGATGAAGAGAAGAGCGGGAGCCTCCCCTCCATGCCATGGGTGCGGAGCGGCCCGAGGAGAAGAAGATAGAAGACGCCGCGGAGGACGAGAATGCCGGAGGAAGAACCAGAAGAGCCAGAAGAACCAGAAGAAGTTTTTTAGTGAAATGGTAGGGGTAAGTACCCCCTTACCATTTCACACAGGGGGGGGCCGGGATCTGGGGGTCCCCTTGTTAAAGGGGGCTTCCAGATTCCGATAAGCCCCCTGCCCGCAGACCCCCACAACCACCGGCCAGGGTTTTGGGGATGAGGCCCTTGTCCTCATCAACATGGGGACAAGGTGTTTTGGGGGGCTACCCCAAAGCACCCTCCCAATGTTGAGGGCATGTGGCCTGGTATGGTTCAGGAGGGAAACTTTTTTTTGCATTGATCCATGTCCCCTGGGGCAGGACCCGGGTCCCCAAACACTTTTTATGACAATAACTTGCATATTAGCCTTTAAAATTAGCACTTTTGATTATTCATGTTCGTGTCCCGTAGACTTTAACGGTGTTCGCGTGTTCGAGCGAACTTTTTTCCTGTTCGCATGTTCTGGTGCGAACCGAACAGGGGGGTGTTCGGCTCATCCCTAGTGGTGAGAGCCATTTCTTTTAACCATCTGTGTACCACAAGAGGGAAATCTATCCATCCATCCGCCTGAAGTTTGCAGACCATCCCGTTCCTGAGGCTGTTCCCGGTGTGCTTACCGGTATCCATCATCGGTACGTTCCAGCAAGTTCCCAGCGAACATCTCTAGGATCAGTGGATCCATAAGCCCGTATGACACCCTGCCGTACTGTGAGAGTGTCCACCACGTCTGGTAAGCGCATTTACCCCTTCATTTCTGCATGGAGTTTGAATGTATGAGGATCACCGACCCGATGTAGCAACACATATTGGATTTTCTCCTCGTCATATACTACACAGTGTTACTGTCAATGTCTTTTAGTTCACCTGTGGACATTATTTGTGCTTTACGAGATCTCTATACACTTACCTGATAAATACACACATCACTTATGTATATAAGGTGATTTATCCCTGTATTCACATACACATGTTATATGTCATTTAGCGCTGCATCAATTTTTTGTTTATATTCACGTCTACACGGTTACTATACTGGTGATGCTGCCTGCTATCATGTATTTTTAGAAAGGAAAAGTATTATTTTTTAGTAGCGCAACAATACGTTTGTTTCTGCTTTATTAAAAAATAAAAATGTCCCAAGAAGTCCATTCATCTTCTTCTCTCGCTCTGCTGATGGACCGAAAACCCCCCCCGCAGGCCAACACCGATCTGCCTCCATGGGAGGCACCCGCCGTATGAGGCGTCCTCACAGGTGACAGTTCTTTTATGACTAAGAGCGGGGCCACGCAGTGACGTATCCGGGTGGCCCCACCCCCCACTGACACCACAGGGAAGCCATTTTTTGCTGAGACCCTAGGAAATAAAATGGAGGTCATTGCAATTTTTTTATGTCACACGCGCATCAATTTTTCCAACGCAATTTTTTTGTAAAAATACACTAATGCAAGAAAACACAATAGTTAGCCGAATTTTTTGGTAAAGTATAAAACATGATGTTACGCTGAGTAAATAGATACCGAACATGTCACGCTTTAAAATTGCGCACACTCGTGGAATGGCGCCAAATCTTCAGTACTTAAAAATCCCCATAGCCGATGTTTAAAAATGTTTGCCAGTTTAGATTGACAGAGGAGGTCTAGCATTATAAAATATTGCTCTCGCTCTCACGTGTTGTTTGAATGGCATTTACATTTGTGGGCACGACCTACGCATGCGTTCGCTTCTGCGTGCAAGCACAATGGGATGGGGCACTTTAAATTTTGTTTGTTATTGTTTATTTATTTATTTTTTTTCATTTTTATACTTTCCCTTAAATTTTTTACTTTTTTGATCACTTTATTCCTATTGCATGGAATGTAAACATCCCTTGTAATAGGAATAGGGCATGACAGGTCCTCTTTACAGAGAGATGTGGGGTCTATAAGTCTCAGGCTTTCCAGCAACAAAAAAAAGGATCAGTGTTTACATCTGCCAGAGCTGGAAGTGACATCATGTTGTCACTTCCGGCCTCGGGGGTCATGGAATTGGCCGGGGACCATCTGGTTCACGGCCAGCTCTATGGCAAACTGCCTCCACCGGCGGATTCATTCTCTGGCTCTCTGATTGCACGGGATAAACCAGAAAAGCACCGGGGGGGGGGGGGCATTGCCTGTAAAAGTAGTCAAGCAGCTAAACAGCAGCTATGATGGCTTTTAGACTGTAGGGAATCGCCGGCTGAGAAAAAGGATAGCTGGATGATGACTGCAACCATCATCCCGACATCTCCATTTAAAGTACATGACATCATATGACGTCCACCCGGGGGAAGTGGTTAAACCTCATCTGTAGGGATGAGCCGAACACCCCCCAGTTCGGTTCGCACCAGAACCTGCGAACGGACCGAAAATTCGCACGAACGTTAGAACCCCATTGACGTCTATGGAACTTGAACGTTCAAAATCAAAAGTGCTCATTTTAAAGTCTAATTTGCATGGTATTGTCCTAAAAAGGGTTTGTGGACCCGGGTCCTGCCCTAGGGGACATGTATCAATGCAAAAAAAACTTTTAAAAACGGCAGTTTTTTCGGGAGCAGTGATTTTAATGATGCTTAAAGTAAAAAAAAAAAGTGAAATATTCCTTTAAATATCGTACCTGGGGGGTGTCTATAGTATGCCTGTAAAGTGGCTCGTGTTTCCGTGTTTAGAACAGTCCCTGCACAAAATGTCATTTTTAAAGGAATAAAATCTCATTTAAAACTGCTTGCGGGTTTAATGTCATGTCGGGTCCTGGCAATATGGATGAAAATCAGTGAGACAAACGGCATGGGTACCCCCCAGTCCATTACCAGGCCCTTTGGGTCTTGTATGGATATTAAGGGGAACCCCGCACCCAAATTAAAATAAGGAAAGGTGTGGGGCCACCAGGCCCTATATACTCTGAACAGCTGTATACTTTGGGGTTTTTTGTGGAACAATGATTGGTGATAAAGCATCAGTGGAAAGGAGAAATGTTTTTCCCATATTAACTCTTACAGGAGAGAATTTCCCTTCCTAGGGGTAGATTTCATCTCACTTCCTGTTATCTCCTTCCGTTTGCAAGTAGGAGTCGTTTGTAAGTTAGATGTTTGAAAGTAGGGGCCTGCCCTATATACTCAGCAGAAATTTGGGCCTTAGGTGTTGTTGTGGCCACAACACTGTAAGCCCTCACAGGGCCCTGCTGTGAAATATTAGATCAAGAATTGTAATTACATGCCCCTGTTGAACAGGGGCAGAAAAATTGGGCCTTTGGTGTTGGTGGTGGTGCTGGTGCCACAACACTAAGTCCTCACTCGCTCTTGGTGGGTGCAGAAATGGGCCCTGCTGTGAAATATTAGATTAAGAATTGTAATTACACGCCCCTGTTAAACAGGGGCTGAAAAATTGGGCCTTAGGCACTGGTGCTGGCGCCACAACACTGCAACCCCTCCCAGATACTCTAGTTGGAACGCAGAAATGAGCCCTGCTGCAAAGTATTGCACCAAAAATTGTAATTACACGCCCCTGTTAAACAGGGGCTGAAAAATTGGGCCTTAGGCACTGGTGGTGGAGCCCAGAACCAAAAATGTTCTTACAAGCTATCAGCGTGATCATTGAGGAGGAAGAGGATAATTACTCAGGGATAGTCACTCAGCATCAGCATAGGCAGTCTTTGAAGGGATCTGAGATTTCAAAAAAAATTATTCGGTTACATCAGCATCAGGTGCTTGGTAGCTGGTGGTGATCCAAGACTGATTCATTTTTATGAAGGTCAGTCGATCGACCGAGTCGGTGGACAGACGCACCCTGTGATCGGTTACAAAGCCTCCAGCAGCACTGAATGTGCGTTCCGAAAGAACGCTGGATGCAGGACAGGCCAGTAGCTCAATTGCATACTGTGCAAGCTCTGATGATCCATCCTCAAGACCCAGTAACCCAGAGGATTTTTGGTGGGAAAGGTGTCCAAGTCAGATCTTGCCCCTAGGTATTCCTGCACCACGTAAAACAGACGCTGGCAATGGTTGCTGCAACCGATTATACCTTGGGGCTGTGGACCAAAAAATTGTCTGAACGCATCGGTCAGACGGCCACCTTCTCCACCGCTCCTTCTTTGACTGACCGAAGCCTCAGCAACACGTTGTCCAGATACAGGAGTTTGTAACCTCCCAGTCTCTGGGAAGGCGTTGCACAGACCTTTCTGCAAGGCCTCCCGAAGATTTTTCATCCTCTGCTCCCTCTGCGATGGCAAGATAAGGTCCGCAACCTTACCCTTGTAACGTGGATCAAGGAGGGTTGCCAGCCAGTATTGGTCCTTCTCCTTGATACCACGAATACGAGGATCCTTACGCAGGCTTTGCAGGATCAGGGAGGCCATGCAGCGTAGGTTTGCTG
The DNA here is from genome assembly GCA_037952835.1 of Lithobates septentrionalis. Classification (NCBI taxonomy): domain Eukaryota; kingdom Metazoa; phylum Chordata; class Amphibia; order Anura; family Ranidae; genus Lithobates; species Lithobates septentrionalis. The sequence goes on from JBBDGP010003758.1 coordinate 122,010, forward strand.
AGGCATTCGGTCCAGAGTCCTCTGGGTCACTAAGGACGACATGGTCCGCAGCCACCTCCTCCCAGCCACGTACAAGTCCATGTGTTTCTTGGGACTGATTCCTTAAAGACTGCTGCTGATGCTGAGTGCCAGGCTCCACCTCCATACTGACACAATCTTCCTCCTCCTCGTCCTCTTCCTGTGTGATCGGCAGGCACGCAGGAACACTGTCTGGATAAAGGGGGCCTTGAGAGCTAAGGAAGTCCTCCTCTTCCTGCCTCTATTCTGCCTCAAGTGCCCTGTCCATTATTCCATGCAGCGTGCGCTCCAACAGGTGGACAAGGGGGACAGTGTCACTGATGCATGCACTGTCACTGCTCACCATCCTCGTGGCCTCCTCAAATGGTGACAGGACAGTGCATGCATCCCTGATCATGGCCCACTGGCGTGGGGAAAAAAAAATTAAAGTTACGTACCGGTAACGTCTTTTCCTGTAGTCTTTCAGGACAGCCACAATAGAGAGATAGTCTCCTCCCCTTCCTCTGGAAACACTGCGCCAGCCCATAAATTCTCTCCTCCCCTGCCGGACCTCAGTTTTTTGAAGAGCACCTCCGGCCAGCTGGGGAGACACAAGAACACATTAATAACATACCAATCAATATCATTATCATATTGCGTTCCGGTCTTAAATAAGACCCCCCCAAGCTTAGGGTGGGTAACTAGGGCTGTCCTGAAAGACTACAGGAAAAGACGTTACCGGTACGTAACTTTAATTTTCCCTTTTCGTCATTTCAGGACAGCCACAATAGAGAGGATAATCGAGCACTTACCAATTAGGGTGGGACTACAGCTTGCAGAACTTTTTGCCCAAAAGCCTGCTCACCTGCCGCCACCAGGTCCACTCTGTAATGTCTAACGAAAGTGGAGTAGCTGGACCATGTCGCTGCCTTGCATATTTGCTCTGGCGTTGCTCCAGCCTTCTCTGCCTGGGAAGTTGCCACTGCTCTGGTGGAGTGTGCCTTTATGCCTCTAGGGATCTCCTTCCCTGCTAAAGAATATGCCTGCCCAATAGCTGATCTAAGCCATCTGGCAATCGTGCGTCGGGACGCTCTGAGACCCTTTCTGGCCCCAGAAAACAAAATAAATAGAGAATCAGACTTCCTTATTATTTTAGTCATCTCTAGGTATTGTAGGATACACCTCCTTACATCTAAAAAATGAAATTTTAGTTCCCTTTCACCTGAAGGATTGGGACAAAACGAGGGTAGGACTATTTCCTGGCTTCTGTGAAAGCCTGATGCCACTTTAGGCAAAAAAGCTGGATCAGTCTTAAGGACTATCCTGTCTGGCAAAATAACACAAAAAGGAGGTCTAATTGATAACGCCTCAATTTCGCTGACTCTCCTGGCAGTTGTCACTGCTACTAAAAATACTGTTTTTAGGGTAAGCTCCCTTAACAGGCACTTGTCCAATGGCTCAAAGGGAATACCCGTAAGGCTCTGTAAAACCAGAGATAGATCCCACCCGGGAAAGGGTGGACCTCGGGTAGGTCTCTGTCTTGACAGTGCCCTAAAGAATCTGACCACCCATGGATTGGTAGCCAGAGACTTCTCCAGATAAACACTGAGTGCTGAAACCTGACTTTTAAGGGTGCCTACAGATAAACCCTTGTCCGCTCCACACTGCAGAAACTCTAACACAGCTACGGGACTCTGCACCGAGAAGGAGTTTTCTATGCACCATTTGTTGAAAAGGAGCCAGACCTTTTTGTAAATCTTACGTGTCTCCTTTTTCCTACTGTTGAGGAGCTTGGAGATTAAGCTCTCTGAAAATCCCTTAGATTTTAATATACCCTCCTCAGTAGCCAGGCCGCTAATTTCCACTGCTGCACCTGTGGGCAGAGGACTGGACCCTGCGACAGAAGATCCTTTCGAGGTGGAAGGAAAAGGGGCGGCTCCGCTGCTAACTGACTGAGGATTGAAAACCATGCCCTTTTCGGCCAATGTGGAGCTACTAGAATGAGAGAGGTGCTCTCTAGTTGAAACTTCCTCAGAACCGCCGGTAATAGCACTGGAGGAGGGAAGGCGTAGCATGTCCTGAAATGCCAATTCTGAGATAATGCGTCCACCCCCAGTGCTCCTTCCCCTGCATTTAGGGAGAAAAAACAGGGGGTTTTCGCGTTGTCTTTTGAAGCGAAAAGATCCACTTCCGGGGGTCCCCATTTCTCGGATATGAGATTGAAGACCTCCTGGTTGAGGGCCCAATCTCCTTCCTTTAGACTCCTCCGACTGAGGAAATCTGCGATTATATTTCTCTCCCCTCTCAAAAAAACCGCTGAGAGTGAGAGAGTGTTGGACTCGGCCCAGCTTAGAATATCCTTTGCTAGGGCCAACAGACTTCCGCTCCTGGTGCCTCCCTGCTTGTTTATATAGGCCACGGTGGATGAGTTGTCCGACCGTACCTGTATATGGTGGCCCTGGAGTTTCTTTTTGAAAAATCTGAGGGCTAGGCCCACTGCCCTCAGCTCTTTCCAGTTGGAAGATCTTTGCAGTTCGTCGCCCTTCCATGTGCCCTGCGCTAGAAGGGATCCCAAATGTGCCCCCCAGCCTTTGCCACTTGCGTCTGTGGTTACGATCTGCGGGACTGGGATAAGCCACAGACGTCCCTGTGACAAGTTCACTTCCTTCCTCCACCACCAAAGAGATCTCTTTATTTGATGGGGAACCTGTACTAAGGTGTCTAGATCCCTCTGACTGTGGTCCCATACTCTTAGTACATAAGACTGCAGGGGACGAAAATGTAATCCTGCCCACTGCACTGCTGGAAGAGTAGACGTTAGAAGGCCTAACGTTGACATTATGGACCTTTTTGACACCAGCTGGTTGCACTGGAGGGAGAAAACTGCTCTGTCCAGCTTTAGAATCTTTTCCCTTGGAAGGAAAACTCTCAAAAGCGTAGTGTCCAGCAGGTATCCCAGGTACACAATGCACTGAGAGGGAATGAGACTGGACTTTTCTAAGTTCAGCAGCCACCCCAACCCTGTTAGTACCCTCTTTGTTAGATCGAGGTCCTTGATCAACTGTTCTGGGGATACTGCAAATAGTAGCAGGTCGTCCAGATAGGCTATGACTGACACCCCCTGGAGTCGCAGGAAGGCCAAGGCCTCTGCCAGTACCTTTGTGAATATGCGGGGCGAGGAGGATAGCCCGAAAGGTAGTGCTTGAAACTGTAGATGCAGTATTGTACCTTTCAGGTCTATTGCTAACCGGAGAAACTTTTGGGAGGTTTCTGCGATAGGGACGTGTAAATACGCGTCCCTGAGGTCCAGAGACACCATGTAACAGTTGTGTGGCAGCAGGGCCCGGCCTGTAAAAATTGATTCCATGCGGAATCTTCTGTAGCAAATTGACCTGTTTAAGGGTTTTAAATTCAGAATCAATCTGAATTTCCCTGAGGGTTTTTTCACCACAAATACGTGGGAATAGAACCCCTCTCCTTCCTGCCCCTTTGGTACTCTGCGAACTACGTTCTGAATCTCCAGTTCTTTCAGGGCGTCTACCAAAGCTTCGGCCTTTGCTGTGCAGGTGGAAAGCTGCGTAACAAGGAACCTCTGCGGGGGGGGCTTTGAGAATTCCAAGAGATACCCCTTTCTTATGACCCCCAGGATAAATCGATTGGGAGAGAGGGTCTCCCACTGTGGAAGGAAGGCCCCCAGTCTTCCTCCCACCGTCCCTAGAGAGTCATTGATCTTTACGGGTTTTCTCAGGAGGGCGAAAAATCGCCCCTCCTCTGCCCTTGCCTCTTTGGCCCCAAGTTTTCTTCCCTTGTTTGGGAGATTCCTTGCCTTTTTTCGGACGAAACCCCTTCCTTGTCTGAGCTGGGGCTTTCCGTTTAAGCGGAAAGGACTTCTTTTTGTCCGCTGTACGGTCTAAGACCGTCTCTAACCCAGGCGCACAATTTGACCTTAGAGGCGGTGTCCCCCGGCCAAGTTTTCAGCCAGAGCACTCTTCTGGCCGAATTTGCCATCGCCGCTGATCTGGCCGACATACGGACTGACTCTGCCGAGGTGTCTGCAATGTATGCGATTCCTCGCAGAATCGTGGGGAACGAAGCTAGGATAGTTTCCTTGGCTGTGCCAGCTTCAATATGCTCCTGAATCTGGAAAAGCCAATGTTCTAAATTGCGGGCTACCACAGTAACAGCCATTTCTGGCTTTAAATTACCCACAGTTGAGTCCCACGTCTTTTTTAGAAGTGAGTCTATCCTCTTGTCCATGACATCCGACAAGGCCCCCATATCCTCGAATGCCAGGTCTGTGTGTCTAGAGACCTGAGAGAAGGCGGCGTCTAATTTGGGATTTTTATTCCAAATGGACGCTGGATCCTCTGAAAATAGGAACCTTCTTTTAAGGGAGCTAGAAAAAAAAGGGTTTCCTCTCAGGATCCTGCCACTCCTTTTTAATCGTTTCCACCAGAACGTCATGTACTGGAAAAACTTTTCTTTTTTGATCTCCCAAGTCCTTATACATAAGGTCATGGAGAGATAGGGTTTTTTTTATCCTCGTGTATACCGAGGGTTGTATATATTGCCCCTAAGAGGTTTTCCACCTCATCCAGGGACAATTTATACCTGGAGATTTTCCTGGACTCCCCGTCCTGGTCTTCCCCTTCTGACTCCTCATGGGAGTCAGACGTGCCACTGTCCGGTTGCCTCAGCTCCACCCCGAAAGGGCCTGACATTTCTTCTGCCATAACTAAATTAGTAGATCTGGCAGGTGCAGAGTCCTGAGCATGAGGCGGGGTTGTATCCTGCTGAATGGGTTTAGAGGGAAGCTGAAACGTCTCAAAAAACATTTTAAAGGATAACAAGGTGGATGACAGCTCCTTCACAGAAGCTGCCAAACCAGACTGCTGTTCAGATTCCCTTTTCTTAACCAGGGAGTCTATGCATTCTTTACACAAAACTTTGGTCCATGCTTCCCCTAAACTGTCTCTGCAAGAGGCACACTTCCTTTTAGAGACATGCGTGGACTTTGTTTTTTCTGTAGATTTCTGAAATTACATACAAAAACCACATATTACATTCAGCATATTTAAGTGGAAACAACCCTGGGAGTGTACCAGAACCACTTTTAGGGAACTGCGCACACCCCCCCACCCCCTGACCACCCAGGGGGTCTGCCCCCCCTCTAAGTAAGGAACCATACATGAGGGGGAACAATCCTTAGAGAGGACCCCTCCCCAGGGAACTCTTACCATTGGAAGGCTGGAGATAGCGTCCGTATGAGTTGCAGCATCTGCCTCAGACATGACTGCAGGTGGTTGCCTGTGTAGAGTCTCACACTGTCTCCACGTGTAGCGACTCACTCCAGCCTGAGCCCGGCCCCCTATCAGCACCGCGACCCGGAACCGGAAGTCGCGGGTCAAAGGGAAAACGTCCACCCCCCGCCGGAAATTACGTCACCCGTCGTCCGGCCCGCTGGTTCCAAATTTGCGGCCTGTACAAAGTACAGGGAGAGCGTACTGTCTCCATGCTGCGGCCCTGTGGACGCGATAGGGGTCCCCCACGACCTGATGCCGCGCTCGGCAAGGAAGGGGTGGCTTCAGCTGCGGTATGTACCGCCACTCTTTATCCTGGAATCCCCTGCTTCCCTAGGGATGTTTTTAGAAGGCCACAATCTCCCTGACTGCACCCGGCCTGGTTCCTCTGCACAGTGTCTCCCCACCGGAGGAAACACTAATAACTGAGGTCCGGCAGGGGAGGAGAGAATTTATGGGCTGGCGCAGTGTTTCCAGAGGAAGGGGAGGAGACTATCTCTCTATTGTGGCTGTCCTGAAATGACGAAAAGGGAAAACAAGCTCCCCTGACCCTGTCCTGGTGCCATAGTCGCACAGGTACTCATTGATGGCCCTCTGCTGCGTGTGCAGCCGCTGCAGCATAGCCAACATTGAGTTCCACCTGGTGGGCATGTCACAGATTAGGCGGTTCTTGAGCAGGTTAAACTCCTTTTGGAGGTCCGCCAGCCGAGCACTGGCATTATATGACCGTTGGAAATGCACACAGACTTTCCTGGCCTGCCTCAGGACATCCTGTAAGCCCGGGTACCTGCCCAAGAACCGCTGCACCACCAAGTTAAGGACGTGAGCCAAACAGGGCACATGGGTCATTTGTCCCTGTCGGAGGGCAGAGAGGAGGTTGGTGCCATTGTCGCCAACCACCATTCCTGCCTTAAGTTGGCATGGTGTCAACCACCTCTGAACCTGCCCCTGCAGAGCTGACAGAACCTCTGCCCCAGTGTGGCTCCTGTCCCCCAAGCACACCAGCTCAAGCACCGCATGGCATCTTTTGGCCTGCGTTCTTGCGTAGCCCCTTGAACGGCTACGGAGCACCGCTGGTTCCGAGGACAAAGCACAGGAAGAGGCCATGGAGGAAGAGGAAGAGGAGGGGGTGGAGGAGAGAGGTGTGTCACAATCATTAGCATTTTGGAGGCGTGGTGGCGGAACAACCTCCAACACTACTGCACCTTGTCCTGCATCCTTGCCAGCAGAGTCACCCAATGCGCCGTGAAACTTAGGCAACGTCCCTGACCATGCCTGCTGGACCATGAGTCAGCGGTAATATGCACCTTACCGCTGACCGCCCTGTCCAGCGAGGCATGGACATTGCCTGCCACATGCCGGTAGAGAGCCGGAATCGCCTTCCGTGAGAAAAAGTGGCGTTTGGGTACCTGCCACTGAGGAACCGCACATTCCACAAACTCACGGAAGGGGGCAGAGTCTACCAACTGAAAAGGCAGCAGTTGAAGTGCTAGCAATTTTGCCAAGCTAGCATTCAACCGCTGGGCATGTGGATGGCTGGGAGCAAACTTCTTTCGGCGGTGCAGCAGCTGGGGCAGGGAAATTTGCCTGGTACAATCTGACGTCGGTGTACCAAAAGCAGATTGCCCACAAGTACTTGGCTGGGACACACCTAATTCTACACCTTCATTCCTCTCAGTGCAGGTCTCAGAGAGGACTGAAGGTATAGTGGGTTTGGAGATCTCAGCTGATGAGGAGCAAGGAGAGGTCCTCTTTGTTCTTTGGTGTGGGTCTTTTAGATACGCTTGCCAATGAACTGCATGGCAGGTCAACATATGTCTGGTCAAGCATGTGGTACCCAAGCGGGAGATGTTTTGGCCACGCGCGATACGCTTGAGACATATGTTGCAAATAGCAGCGGTGCGATCTGATGCACTCGTCTCAAAAAAGGCCCACACCAAAGAACTTTTTGAATAACACGCAGAGACTGCAGCGCCCTGCACGTGTGGAGCTTTGGGGTGTGATGCAGTCAATGTGCTGCCCTTAGGCTGGCCCCTGGAGGGCATCCTGCCTCGTTGGTGATGTGCCACCTCCTCCTCCTCCTCCTCTCTCCTATCAGGCACCCACGATGAGTCAGTGACCTCATCATCCCCTCCCTCTTCATCATTGGAGCAAACTTGGCAGTATGCTGCAGCAGGGGGAGCATGACTGCCAGATTGCTGTCCTTCTTGGGCACCCCCTCCGTCCGTGGTCATGTTACTGCCTTCATCGAGCTCAGTATCATCATCAGAGCCTTCCAAATGCTGGGCATCCTCCTGGAGCATGTACCCAACATTGTGGTCAAACAGTTCGAGGGACTCCTCAGGAGGACATGGTGGGGCTAGGGAAGGAGTCACTGATGACATTGAGCCGAGGGAAGAGGCCGCTGCTTTGCCAGACAAAGTACCCTGGGCATGGGTGAGAGAGGATGAGGAGGATGAGGACGGCTTGGTTATCCACTCGACCAAGTCTTCCGCATGTTGCGGCTCAACACGGCCAGCTGCCGAAAAAAAGGCCAAGCATGTCCCACGGCCACGTGCTGATGAGGATGCACCGTCTCCACGACCAGCACTAGACACAGAGCCCGCTTGCCCTCTCTTATTGGCTTGTGACTGTCTGCCTCTCCTTCTTGGCCTTCCAGACATACTAATGGCCTGTAGCTGCACTAAGCTGGGATATATATAGATATAGATATATATATATATATATATATATATATATATATATATATATATATATATATATATATATATATATATATATATATATATATATATATATATATATACACATACACATACACATATATATTATATATATATATATATATATATATATATATATATATATATATATATATATATATATATATATATATATATATATATATATATATATATATATATATATATATACACACACACATATACATATATACATACATACATACATACACATATATATATATATACACTGATACTGCAGCTAGCAAAATCAACTGCCTGCCTGTAGTATGAGAACACCACCAACCTTCTACAGGTAGCTTTAGCTGAACACTGTGCAGAGCTCGCAAAAAAATAACTTGTAGGTTTAGCTGAACACTGTGAGGTGGACGCACCGCACTAACTTGTAGCTTTAGCTGAACACTGTGAGCAGGACGCACCGCACTAACTTGTAGTTTTAGCTGAACACTGTGAGCAGGACGCACCGCACTAACTTGTAGTTTTAGCTGAACACTGTGAGCAGGACGCACTGCACTAACTTGTAGTTTTAGCTGAACACTGTGAGCAGGACGCACTGCACTAACTTGTAGTTTTATACCAAATATTTAATCCTAAATGTCAATCACTACCCAAATAACCTCTCAAGACACATAGGATAAATATGGGGCGCTATAAATGTGTTGTATATCCAAACACCTGTGTTAGCACAATAGTGGTGATACCCTCTTATTGCGTTATGTGACTCATGACAAAAAAATGCTACCAATCTCTAGATAGCATACATATACTAAATAAATGAAAAAATGAATAAATGAATATATGTGACATACAGGTGGAACACTAAGTGCAATCACTACATTCCATGCTGTGACATATCAAAACATCACACAACAGTCCATATAATCCAAATGAGTCCGTCCAAAAAGGAACTGCTTGTGACAACATATAGTGTAATATCAGATGCATACACTCAGGTGTCTTCGTGTGTCTTCCACCTCACCCCTGTGTTCAGTGAATCATGCACTCACCGATTTACAATGCCAGCACTCTCATGCAAGGCAATACACGCTTATCTTACCACACTCAAGGGTAAATGGATCAATCGATGTCCAGGAGGAAAGTTGTTTAATAGATCCACATGAAAGAAAATAAAGTGCTCCAATAGTGTGAACCAGCAAACAACATTTATTTAAAACCACTGCAATCTTCAACTGATGCACTCACATTATACAAAAGATAAAACAGCAGAAACCGTGTGCAGATCACCTCAATCTTCAAACTTCAAACAAGTGTGGATAATGCAAATAACTGTTGGTCACGGCAGACCCGAGGTGTGCTATCACTGGGCTGCAATCTCACCCCTCCCCTCGGCTATCCACCGCTCCTCCGTGCACTCGAATTTCCTGCCTCCTGTGTGGCTAACAGCGCTGTGTGTCACGTCTCACAGCCACGCCCCCGACATGTTTCGTCATAGGTAGACTTAATCATGGGATTGGCTGTGTCTGCTGTCCTTCACCCCTTATATTTGCTCTTAATTGACACCCATTCGGCTGCGCATGCGCACACCTCGCGTCCCCGTTCTGCTGATTCTACATAAGATATCACATCAGAACTACGTGCAAACGGGATCGGACACATACATTAGTAAAATCTTATATACAAAACTGCATTGAATTAACTACTTTATACAGAACTCCCAATTCCTGTATTATATATTGAATCAGCTATGGTTAGCTGGATAAAAGCTAGCACACACAATGAATCGCTCACTGGTCAATAGTAGTAACTACAAGCATCATCACATCCAGCCCTTTCACATGCAGGCTGATGTTCAAACAGCAAGTTTCCACCCGGCAACCAGCATCCATATTCCAGAATGCATAGCCCACATAGATGTATTCATGGTGAGATCCTCCCTTATTTAAAATATTTTAAATATCACTCTCTTCGGATATAAATTTAAAATGTATGTTAAAAATCAATATAATATAAAGGCTTAAACATATGGTAATATCCTCATATAAACCAGTAATCCCCCACCCAAAAGTTGAAAATAGGAAAAAGGTGGGGAACAAAGGTAAAGGTGCACATGTTGCCATGAACCCCAGATCTAATGAGAGGGGGCGTAGTGTGGAGGATGGCCAGTACAGAAGGGAGTATCACCAGTCCGAGACCTTCATCACGAGGGAGGGGAGGAGGGGGATATTATCAATCCCCTAGACCACCTTCACGAGGGAGAGGGGGATACCCACGGGGACAGCTTAACGAGTACCCATCCCCTAGAGGATATAGGGGACATACCCCACAAGAATATGGACGGTGGCAACACTATCCCCCACCACAACATTATCATGAGGGTTATAGTGATGTCCCCCTCTATAACAGATTCTCCCCGTTAGAAAGGGAAGAACGTTCAGGCTATAGTCCTTTTTTAGGGCAACGAGGGAGGGGAGGGGGAACACCGAGGAGATATCCCAGGGGGCCTTACCAGAGAGGGGGAGGGAGACAAGCACCCCCCAAAACTACAATATGGAAAACATGCCCCCCAGAGGAGAAGAAGAGGATGTAGGGCTGGAAGATCCAGAAAATCCAAGGAAACGACCGAGAGATGTATAAATATAGGGATATACAACCTGAGTAGTGTTGAGCTCAATCATAAAGAACTCAACATTTTGAATTTGGGCTTAAAATGTGCCCCAAAAAAGGAAATGAATAAGTTTGATGTCTATATAGACACACACAAATTCATTAGAACTATGAATATTAAGAAACATTTCCTAAGTCATCCGGTGGAGGCCTCGGTTAGAGCTAAGGTGCCACTGAATAGGGTAGATTCAGGTTTAAAAAATAAATCTATCTTTAACCCCCAGAACCCAAGCAATCATTTTATAGAAGTATTTAAAAGCTTGGTACTAAATGACATTGATAAACTTCCCCCACGTAAGGGTGTCAACCCCCACTATATCAGGGAAGGGATTAGATCTTTAGAGAAAAAGAAAGATCTTATAATACGACCCGCTGATAAGGGGGGGGGGGTGGTACTGCTAGATAAAGCGTTCTATCTGGACCAGTTGTTGAAGTTGGTGGGGGACAGATCCACGTATAGAAGACTATCGTCTGATCCCACGGAGACATACAAAGCACAATTGTCAACTTTAGTGGATTGGGGATATAGATTAGATGCAATAAATTCTAGAGAGAAAAGATGGTCCTCAGTTCTTGTAGAATCCCAGTTATCTATACCTTACCTAAGGTACACAAGAATATCCAATGCCCACCACCTAGGCCGATTGTTAATGGGATCGGCTCTGTAACAGCAAGATTGGGGGAATTTTTAGATAAGTTCCTCCAACCGAGTGTCAAGGCCACCAAGGCATATCTTAAGGACACAGGTGATCTATTGACCTTACTCAATGACGTCAAATTGGACACATCATCAATGGTATATATGGTAACGGCTGATGTAGCCTCCCTGTATACCATTATACAACATGAGGATGCGTCTTTGGCCCTTAATTGGGCACTGAGTAAAAGAGATGACATTCCTGCTGTACAGAAAAGATTTTTGGGACATGTATTCGATTTTTGCATGTCCCATAATTATTTTTGGTGTGATGGTGAGTTTTATTCCCAACAGGTTGGTGTGGCGATGGGAGCTAAATATGCTCCCAGCCTCGCCAACCTGTTTATGGCTGAGTGGGAAGATAGGAAGGTATTCAGCCAGAGGAGGCCTCAGTTATTATTTTACCGAAGATTCATTGATGATCTCTTATTTATTTGGGAAGGTACAGAGGAATCAGCGATTGAATTTATACAAGAACTGAACAACAATTCGAATAACATCAAATTGGAACATCAAATTAGTAGCATCTCGGTCAATTTTTCCTTGATGTCACGATTGTAAGAGAGGGAGATTCATTAAGAACAAAAGTGTTTAAGCCAACTGATCGGAACAGTTTTTTATCGATAAGAAGTGGTCACCATCCTGCTTGGATAAAAAACATCCCTAAGGGGCAAATATTACGTGTGCGTCGTAACTGCACACAGTTAGATGACTTTTATGAGCAGGCTGAGGTTCTTAAAAATACATTTGTACAAAAGGGATATGAATTGGAGGAACTGAATAAGATCACCAGGGAGGTGGCTTCAGTACCCAGGGAACAATGCCTAAAAAAACCCTCGTCTGTGTCAAAGGATACCCAACATCAATTTGGGTTCATTTCAGGGTTTCACTGCCAGTATAGGGAGATCGAGAATATCTTTAAAAAACACTGGCACATTCTGTGTAAAGACAGACACTTAGGTGAGGTACTACCGAATCAGCCGAGGTTTATATATAGGAGGGCCCCAAACTTCGGTGACCATGTAGTTAAGAAATTACTAGACCCACCAAGGCAGAATGTGTTTAGTTTTGATTTTAAAGGATTTTACTGCTGTAGGAGGTGCATTTGTTGCCGGACTGCAAGAGTGAGTCATAGAGGAGTGACAAGTGTAACCAATAGGGATGGTGAATCCTTTGACGTCAAGGAATTCAGCACCTGTAACTCTTCACATGTCGTTTATTTAATGTGGTGCCCGTGTGGTCTCCTATATGTGGGGAGAACGAAGCGGCTCTTGAGGATCAGGATCTCAGAGCACATGGCCAATATAAAAAATGGGTATAGGTTCCATAGCGTCTCTCTCTGCATTTTAAAGATAAACATCAACAAGACCCCTCCCTAATACAGTTTTGTGGGATTGACGTAGTCCACCCTTCTTGGAGGGGGTCCAATAGAGTCAGGGACTTATCCCGAAGGGAAACCAGATGGATCTATCTTTTGAAGAGCCTGGCCCCCAAGGGTTTAAATATAGAACTGGATCTGAATTGTTTTATCAATGATTTTTAAAATAAGGATATCTCAGGTTTAGGATTATGTCCTTTTTAGGGTTCCAACAAAGCAGGTATTAGCTTTGAATTATGTATATGGGTTTTAAAGATATGGAGGTATTATAAACTATGGAAAACATTCAATATGATGCCCCGACCTGGATGATAGTGGGTGGGAGATGTGGAGTTTATATCTCCATCAGTCCCCGTCCCTGTTCCCCCTATCTGTATGGAAATCTAGAAGGGGTATGTATGCACTGTTGAAAGTAGAACGTGCTCTAAAGAGGTGGGGAGGGAGGTTATCATTACTGGCATAGGTCCTCCCCATACACTGTACAGTGGAGCATCTCGTGGGGGATGTACGGTACTGCACAAACATCCAGTATTGAGTTTTTGGATGTCTTTTTGAAACATGGGTCATTTTTGGATGGTTAAACATGTAAAAATAGTGTATACATCTCATTGTATTTGGGACGTTTTGATTCAATTGGGAAACGTTCCTTATGAAGCATGTATGGGGTTGTCAGTAATGAGATTATTAACATATTTATATGAGGATATTACCATATGTTTAAGCCTTTATATTATATTGATTTTTAACATACATTTTAAATTTATATCCGAAGAGAGTGATATTTTAAATATTTTAAATAAGGGAGGATCTCACCATGAATCCATCTATGTGGGCTATGCATTCTGGAATATGGATGCTGGTTGCCGGGTGGAAACTTGCTGTTTGAACATCAGCCTGCATGTGAAAGGGCTGGATGTGATGATGCTTGTCGTTACCACTATTGACCAGTGAGCGATTCATTGTGTGTGCTAGCTTTTATCCAGCTAACCATAGCTGATTCAATATATAATACAGGAATTGGGAGTTATGTATAAAGTAGTTAATTCAATGCAGTTTTATATATAAGATTTTACTAATGTATGTGTCCGATCCCGTTTGCAAGTAGTTCTGATGTGATATCTTATGTAGAATCAGCAGAACGGGGACGCGAGATGTGCGCATGCGCAATGCGCGGCCGAATGGGCGTCAATTAAGAGCAAATATAAGGGGTGAAGGACAGCAGACACAGCCAATTCCATGATTAAGTCTACCTATGACGAAACATGTCGGGGGCGTGGCTGTGAGACGTGACACACAGCGCTGTTAGCCACACAGGAGGCAGGAAATTCGAGTGCACGGAGGAGCGGTGGATAGCCGAGGGGAGGGGTGAGATTGCAGCCCAGTGATAGCACACCTCGGGTCCGCCGTGACCAACAGTTATTTGCATTATCCACACTTGTTTGAAGTTTGAAGATTGAGGTGATCTGCACACGGTTTCTGCTGTTTTATCTTTTGTATAATGTGAGTGCATCAGTTGAAGATTGCAGTGGTTTTAAATAAATGTTGTTTGCTGGTTCACACTATTGGAGCACTTTATTTTCTTTCATGTGGATCTATTAAACAACTTTCCTCCTGGACATCGATTGATCCATTTACCCTTGAGTGTGGTAAGATAAGCGTGTATTGCCTTGCATGAGAGTGCTGGCATTGTAAATCGGTGAGTGCATGATTCACTGAACACAGGGGTGAGGTGGAAGACACACGAAGACACCTGAGTGTATGCATCTGATATTACACTATATGTTGTCACAAGCAGTTCCTTTTTGGACGGACTCATTTGGAATATATGGACTGTTGTGTGATGTTTTGATATGTCACAGCATGGAATGTAGTGATTGCACTTAGTGTTCCACCTGTATGTCACATATATTCATTTTTTCATTTATTTAGTATATGTATGCTATCTAGAGATTGGTAGCATTTTCTTGTCACGAGTCACATAACGCAATAAGAGGGTATCACCACTATTGTGCTAACACAGGTGTTTGGATATACAACACATTTATAGCGCCCCATATTTATCCTATGTGTCTTGAGAGGTTATTTGGGTAGTGATTGACATTTAGGATTAAATATTTGGTATATATGTATTTTAATTTTAAGGGGCAGCTTTTTTCATTTTCTCATTAATTCACTTTTATATTTCACGTTTATTTTTAGCTCACCATTTAGCACTGGTCAGCACTAACTTTTGGGGGTGTTTATTTAGGGTCATTGGCGCGGTGGGGGTGTCTTCTGTTTGAAGGGCGCCGTATCATCCAGGATACCCAGTTACTGTAACTTGTAGTTTTAGCTGAACACTGTGAGCAGGACACACTACACTAACTGTAAATAGTCTAGCTGCCCGACTGTGGTACTAATAGGATCAAAAGAACACCAGCAATTTTCTTCAGGTAGCTGTAAATACTGTAACAAGACAAGCCTGCCTGTCAGTAAGAAGATAACAGGAACGGATCTAGCTAAACTGAATACAGTGTGTGTGTGTGTATATATATATATATATATATATATATATATATATATATATATATATATATATATATATATATATATATATATATATATATATATATATATATATATATGCGCAACACCTGGGATGCATATATATACACACACACAATACACTAAGTGCAGATAACTCACTGATTGTCCTGCCTAATCTATCTAACTTAAATAAAATGACACTGTCTCTCTCTCTCTCTCTCTCTCTCTCTCTCTCTCTCTCTCTATCTATGAACGCCGGAACACACACTACACAGGGCCGCCGTGGAGGCAGCCTTATATAGTGTGGGGCGTGTACTAAATCCCCCGAGCCATAATTGGCCAAAGCCTCCTTGGCTTTGGACAATTACGGCTCTCTGTGCAGACGGCGCTGTGATTGGCCAAGCATGCGGGTCATAGTGCATGCTTGGCCAATCATCAGCCAGCAATGCACTGCGATGCCACAGTGAATTATGGGCCGTGACGCGCCACACGAATTTGGCGCAAACGGCCCATATCGTTCGCAATTCGGCGAACAGACGATGTTCGAGTCGAACATGGGTTCGACTCGAACACGAAGCTCATCCCTACTCATCTGCCATATTGCTTCCCAATTAAAGGTCGTGTAGGGACAAATCTCTGCACACTTGCTGGAGAGCCAATAAGGAGTCAGAGGTAGGGTTAGCTGCATGCTCTTGAGCACAAACCTTTTCCTTATCATGTAACACTTGAGTATCACTATTTTGGTTCACTCAGTCGGCTTTAACAGCCAAGATGTATTGTCCTTGTGTAGCCTCTTTAAAAAGGAGTCCCAAACCATTTCCAGGGTGAAGGAGTCAATGTTGGTCGGCCAATTTCCATTCCATTCAAACTCCTTTAGGCCGCACTGCTAACCATCTACAGAGATACCACATCATCCATCAAAGCTCAGCAGGTGAGATCCTGGCAGTACGGCCTTCCATGGAGATCCACCGGAGGAGGACACGGCCATAGTACCGCACTCACAATAATGTATATAAACTCACCTCCCATCCTGACATACGTTTTGTTGCTCTGTGGGCTTTTGTACATACTAAAAGGGGTTGTAAAGGTTCATTTTTTATTTTTTAAAAATAACAAACATATCATACTTACCTCCACTGTGCAGCTCGTTTTGCACAGAGTGGCCCCGATCCTCCTGTTCTGGGGTCCCATGGCGGCTCTCTCAGCTCCTCCTCGCAATAGCTAACCCCATAGGGAAGCTCTCTCCCTAGGGGGTTACCTTGCGGGCGCGCTCCTGTCTCATACACTCAGCGTCCATAGACACAGAGTGTATGTCTCGGTCCCGCCCCCTGGCGGCTGCGTCATTGGATTTGATTGACAGCAGCGGGAGCCAATGGCTGCGCTGCTATCAATTTATCCTATCTATACAATCAACGGCCAGGCTCCATGGAGAAGAGGACGCTGGGGACGAGCCGAGCAGGTGAACGGGCTTAGGTAAGTAAGACGGGGGGGCTGGGGGTCTGTCATTGCCAGGTGTTTTTTCACCTTAATGCATAGGATGCATTAAAGGTGTAAAAACACGAATCTTTGTGTAACAAGCCCCTGCTCGCTTGATTCCACTCTTTCGACACTCCTCTGCGGCTATAGAATCAGATTGCAGATCGCAACGTCTGATGGTTCGGTCATCCGATGCTCCGGGATTCGAACTACAGCTATGTGCCTTTCTAATCCAGTTGTGTAGCTCAGAACAAACACCAGGCAGGCTGTATGTAAGTTCAAACAGGAATCTCACTTTTATTGGATGCACACAACACACTTTTATACACAGCAGTTTGAATACCCCGCCCCAAACAATCACTTTCCTATTGGTCAATTGTAAAGTACCCTCTAGTCCTCAATTAGGTCCTCTTGGCCATGCAAATGAGGACTTGAAACAGGGTCAGCAGGGATTGGTCCGATAGCTTGAATAGGAGGACTGATATGTGTAATGACACAGAGAAGTCCCAGGGGGTAATTAAAGTACATAAACAAATGGTCAAACACAGAACAATGCCTTCCTTCCAGACCACAGAGCCGTCTGGAGGGGGTTAGCCTTAAGACAGGGTGGAAGACCCCCCCACTGTGTAATAGAATCAAAAGGAGAAATACTTCAGTATTCCAAGGTTCATGACAATCCAGTATTCCAAGGTTCATGACAATACTCCCCCGTGGGAAACAGTCAAACAGCCACAGTGGGACCCCAAACGGGTCAACTCAAGGATGTTGGAAAAGTAGTCTTAAAGTTCCAGGTCCGTCTGCTGGGATAACCCATCCGCATTCCCGTTTTGAGGCCCTGGCTGATATAGTGTGGTGAAATTGCACGGTTGCAAAGCCAGGCTCCACCTTCGTAAATCGGCCGTTCTCTCCCGCCACCCGGTTAAGCCATATCAATGGATTGTGGTCTGTCATGACGGTAAAAGAGCGTCCATACACGTAGGGCTGCAATTTCTTTAAAGCCCACACTCTTCAAGGCCAAACACTCTTTTTCCACGGCAGCATATCCAACTTCACAAGGTAACAACTTGCGGCTGAGATACGCCACCGGGTGCTCTTTCCCGTCCTCACCAACTTGACTTAGTACAGCTATTAGTCCAAACATGGAGGCGTCTGTATGAATGACAAAGCGTTTGTTAGGATCGGGTGCCGCCAGTATGGGAGCTTGCGTTAGGGCAGTTTTTAAATGATGAAACGCTGTCTCGCACTCCGGGGACCATGAGACCTGTCTAGGGAGTGTCTTTTTGGTCAGGTCCGTCAGGGGTTTGGCTAGGTCACTATAGTGGGGTACAAACTTCCTGTAGTACCCTGCTGTCCCTAAAAATGCAAGTACCTGGGTCTTGGTTCTGGGAACTGGCCAGTTTAGGACGGCCTCGATTTTTGCAGGTTCTGGCCTCTGCTTCCCACATCCCACTCTATGTCCAAGATATTGTACCTCAGACATCCCGATGTTACATTTGTCTGGCTTCAGGGTCAGGTTAGAGGCTCGGATCCTATCTAGCACTATTCCCAGGTGTCTAAGATGTTCCTCCCATGTCTGGCTATAGATTGCGATGTCGTCAAGATATGCGCATGCAAAATCTTGCAGACCATCAAGGAGTTCATCTATCATCCGCTGGAAGGTAGCCGGAGCATTTTTCATCCCGAATGGCATTACTTGAAACTGAAAAAGGCCGAACGGGGTGATGAAGGCTGACTTTGGAATTGCTTCCGCTTCCAAGGGAATCTGCCAGTAGCCCTTACATAAGTCAATAGTCATCAGATGTCCCTGAGCTATTTTGTCCAGCAATTCGTCCACTCGGGGCATAGGGTAGGCATCTGTCACAGTACAGTCAGTCATTCAGTCGCCTATAGTCCACACAATCGGGTCGTGCCATCCCGTTTTGGGACTAATACTACAGGGGAAGCCCAGGGGCTTGCTGATGGTTCAATCACCCCTAACTCGAGCATCTCCCTAATCTCCGCTCTCATCCCTTCCTGCACTGCTCCAGGAATCCTTTAGGCTGGTTGTCTCAGGGGTCTCTACCTTGTGCACAGCTATGTGAGTGTACCCAGGGAGTGCCGAGAACATCTCCTGCCAGTCCTGGAGTAATTCTCTGGCCTGTTCTCATTCTTGGGATCCTAATCTATCTCCTAGCCATATATCTTCCACACCCCCAGAACAGTTACTGATTTCGGGAAGCTCCAGCATCGGTAGATATTCAGAGTCCCCAGTGGCAGGAGCGCATATGAGTACTCATGATAATGTGGAACGTCCTCTTAATTTTTGTGTCTGCACAGCTGGCAACCACGTAGGTGGTATCGCACAGCTGTTTTACCACCTGATAGGGGCCCTGCCAGGAGGCCTGCAATTTATTTTGCTTCAGGGGTTTTAGTACCAGGACTTTCTGTCCAATATAAAAAGGTGTGATTCCGCGCAGACCGATCATACCAAACCTTCTGCTGACTCTGGGCCGATTGCATATTCTCATGGACTCGATCGGTAAGTTCCCGCAGTCGCTCCCTGAGTTCCAAGACATAACTAAGGATGGGGAGGCCTTCTGGATCCTCTACCCCCTCCCACTGGGCCCTCACTAAGTCCAAGGGTGCCCTAACCCTTCGCCCATATAACAGCTCAAATGGGGAAAACCCCGTGGACTCTTGGGGTACCTCTCTATAGGCGAACAGTAGATGGGGGAAGATATTTCTCCCAATCCTTCCTACTCTCCACGAAGGCCCGAAGCAGCTTCTTCAGGGTCCCATTAAATCTCTCACACAGCCTGTTAGTCTGAGGGTGGTAGGGGGCGCTCTGGAGGGGTTTAATCCCAGATGCCAGAGCTGCTGCATCAGCTCGGCTGTGAACTGGGTACCCTGATCGTACAATATCTCCTGGGAAAACCCTACCCTAGTGAATACCCGCAGTAAGGCATCTGCTACTGTATCAGCCTGGATATTGGATAAGGGAATGGCCTCCGGGTAGCGGGTGGCGTAATCCACCACCGTAAGAATATACTTCTTCCCGTGGCACTGGGGCGGGCCAGTGGGCCTATAATATCTACCGCTATGCGGCTAAAGGATTCTCTAATAATCGGCAGGGGTTGCAGCGTGGCTTTTGGGTGATCCAGTCTTCCCTACTTTCTGACAAGTCTCACAGGTCCGACAGTATTCTCGCACCTCAGCATGTAACCTGGGCCAGAAGAAAGCATGAGACAACCGACTCCGGGTCTTAGCTATCCCTAAATGTACGGCCAAGGGGATGTCGTGAGCCAGCCGCAATAGCTCCTGTCTGTATTTCTGGGGTACAACTAGCTGTTTGTGGGGACCCTGTCGCTTCCTGGTGCCCCATTCCCTCCGTGTAACGATATAGAAACCCCCCCTCCCACTCTATTGTCTTCCCCCAACCCCCCTGGATCCTTGCCCGCCCTGTCCCGATAACCAGCTAAAGTTGGGTCACTCTAATGCTGGCCATACACTATACAGAAAATCGGCCGAACCCCTTTTCGAAAAACGAACGTTCGACCGTGACCGCAAACGATCTTGCCATCATATAATGACCGATAATCTGTTCAGTGGACATGAATAAATAATTTTGTGTTCGTTTTTTTACATATACCTAGTGCAGAAAGTTCGGACGGGAAACACATTAACCTTGCAATTTATCGTACGTTCGGCAGAAATTTTCCAAACATGCCGTTCGTTTTTTTTCCACAAAAACGTCACAAACGATTATCGATTTGTACCCACTAACTTGCCGAAAAACGAACGAAGTGTCCATTCGAACGATTTTTCGGCCGATTTTTCGTATAGTGTATGGCCAGCATTAGTCTCTTGCCTCACAAGCTGAGGGGGGCGTGACCAGCTGGACGGATGTGAGCCGGGAGGTAGCATGGACTGAGCGAGCGGTCGCTGTGTGCTCTCCTCCACCCTCGCTCCCCCTTCCCCCTTCTCCCTCGGATACACAGGCAACTTACCCGGCGGCGCATACCCGGCGGTGTGAGCTCTCTGTGGCAGGGTGCGCTCGGTGGGTGGCCGCGGTTGAAGGACGTGGAGAGGAGGTCGAGATCCAAGCCCTCACCATTCCCACGGCTGGAACGCTGAAGAAATCCTCAGGGATGACGTCACTCCCTGCACGCCGATGAGAGGTACTCTGTAAGTGGGTCTGGCGAGGGGGGATCTGGCTGATTGTATTCACCAGCCCTTACCCGTTTATAAGCACAAAGCCAGCTGTTGAGTCGGAGGCCCCATGAGCAGGTATAGTAAGCGGACATCAGTTTGCATATGCATATGATACCTTAGAAACTTTGGTTGCCAATGGATGAGAACAGTTCCTGGTAAAGTGACAGTACACCTTTGTAAAGTATAAGCTCAATACCTATGTCAGTGTCCTGCCTCAGTAGCTCTGACCGTCCTAGAGGGCTTGGAAGCAGAAAGCATCATCGCATAAAGAAAAATATTGCTTTTCCTGTGTAGTGACTGACTCTGGGCTCAGGGGCTGTGGGGGAGAATCTACGAGCGCCCTTAAGTACCGGCTAGATCTTCTATCCCTAAGTGTGGGCACCCCCAAAACAAAACAAAAAAAAGGGGGAGGAGGGAAAGGAAGAGAGAGAAAAGGGAAAGAAAGAGAAAATATTGATTGGGGATTGGCTAGCGGTCCTGGACAATTTCGGTAGTTGTGGGGGCTGTAGGGGTGGGTGAGAGACGGGATACCCTCAGGTGCATACCCTACTTGCCCCGCACTGCTGGAATTTGGTATGGCTATTCCACTCACCCCATGCACCTAGTCAGTGGTGCCCTGATAGCAGTGGGCCATATAAGGGGGTCTTATATCCTGAACCATAACCTGTGCTAACTGTGTGACCGGTTGGGGGGGCAGCACTGACTTCTGACCCAGCTGAGGTGCATACGAGTGGTGGGTTCTGGCCTATACGGGCTTATCCTAACTTGCTGGAGTGCCCCACTTGCATGGCGTGCGGACAGGTATACAGCCTTTCTTCCCCCCTTTTCTTCTTGTATTGAAATATTGACGGTAACTACTAAATCACCAAAGTGTACATGATGCAGTCTACGTTCTTCTAAAGACAAAAATCCGCAGCCTACAGCAGCTGCGTCAGCAGCAGCGAAACTGGAGCAATATGCTCATACCCCTGCCCTGACTCCCCCAAAAAAGGGGTCACAGTTGAAAACACAACAGGGTGGAGCTCTGGATAGGAAAAGCCAGGGCCAGCCTTACTCACAGTCATCTGGTGCTGCTCCGACCATTCAGCCATCTAAAAACACATAGCAATAAAGGGTCGGGGCCTAGTGATCAAAATGTAAACGTAGATACAGAAGTAACAAATGACTCAAATACGTCCCTAGAGAAAGAGCCAACGTTAACAGATGTATTTATGGCAGTTACGGTGTGTAATAGCTCGCTTAAAGAACTTTGCGAACAGATGAAGGGAGTTAAAGCAGACCTATTATTGGTCAGGCAGGACCCACAGAAGACAGCAGAGAGGACAACAGTCCTGGAAGGAAGAGTTAGCGTTCTCGAAGATGACATGTCCTCACTAATTAAAGAAATAAAATGGATGAAGGAACAGATATCCAAGCAAGCCTCCAAATTGGATGAAATGGAGAATAGGAGTCGAAGAGATAATGTGAGGCTGGTGAGGCTTCCTGAAAAAAGTGATGGCGCCAACCCGATTGAGTTCCTAGAAAAGTGGTTGGAGGAGCTGTTTGGGAAAGTAGTATTTTCATCCTCGTTTGCTATAATAAGAGCCCACAAGGTCCCCTTTAGGGCCCCGCCAGCAGGGGGATATCCTAGACCCCTACTCGAGGTTCCTTAATTATAAGGACAAAGTGGCGCTGCTTCGCAAAATAAGGGAGACAGGAGATGTTTTCTTCAAGGGTGCTAAAATATCATTCTATTCTGATTTTTCACCAGATTTACAGAGGCGTAGGGCGGAGTTTATTCAGGTTAAGCGCACATTGCAAAAATTTAAGTTGTCATATGCCCTTCTCTACCCGGCAAGGCTATGTGTAACCGCTCTGGGGGGAACTTTGTTATTCGACTCTCCAGCTGGAGTTGAGAAGTGGCTTGAAGATAATAAAGAGAAATTTTTAGGTTCCACATAGAGGGATGGGGGAGGAGTAATTAGTTTGAGATATACTAGGTTATTGGGAGGTGTAATGTATTCTGTGGATTTTTTTTTGTCTTGCCTCAATGTTTACTATTTGTGTTCTCTGAAACATGGGGTGGGGGGGGGGGGGGAGAGACAGGTGCACGCAGTTGTTTGAGTGAGGAGTGGTGAATCGGTAGGGCTTTCAGGAGTAAAAGTATGGTAATGGTAGATGGGATAATGGTCATGATAAACCCCCAGGGGGTTCACCTAGATGGGTGGGAGGGGTTATGAGGGGGGCGGGAGGGGAGGCATCACGAGCAAATTATTTATAGCAAGTATGTATACTATTGGAAATCACTCTGGTTGGACCCAGGTTTCCACTTAGATATGATTTTAGGAAATTGGTTTCTAAACTGGCACATGAAAGCACCTTTTTTCTGTTGCAAATTCTCACGCAAGGCTGTGTTGACATGGCTAGGTTGAGCACGGTGGCTAGAGACTCTAAAGTTTATGGGGGTAGAAGCGGCACAAAATGTATTAGTATAAAATCAATTTTGATAGAGGGGTGCAAAAAATTATTTTTTTTTTTTATATTAAAATTTAGTTCACGAAGTGGTACTCGTCAGGGCAGTCTATGCTTCTTAGTTTTCCGATGCAAGTTAAAACATTGAAAATAGGATCCTGGAACGTTAGGGGTCTGGGGACACCGCTCAAAAAGCAGGCCGTGTTTTCTCTGATGGAGAGGTATGGGGCAGATCTGGTGTGCCTGCAGGAAACTCACCTAACCAAGGATTCAATTCAGCATCTACAGACGCGAAAATTTCAATATCAATTTCACGCGGTTTACTCCTCATTCAGTAGAGGGGTAAGCATTTTGGTGAAATGTGGAGTGAAATTCTCCTGCAGACAGTCCAGTATAGATAAATTGGGTAGATATATTTTTCTATTCTGCTCTATTGACAGTGCTATGTATGTGGTGGTAAATATATACATTCCTCCGCCCTTTACTCTGGATGTTATGCTTAAACTGAATGAATTTTTGATAGATAAAAAAAAAAAAAAAAAGAAGAGGTGCCGATTATAGTAGTAGGGGACTTTAATGAGATTCTAGACAGAAGGCTGGATAGATTACCCGTACGAACCCTCTCCGAGGGTATAGAGAAGAGTCGTTTAAGTCTATTCCTGGATGAAGTGGGGTTAGTGGACTTGTGGAGAGTCCGGAATCCGGGGGTGCTACAATATTCTTGTCATTCAGCATCACATTCTACGCTCTCAAGGATAGACCTGGTCTTGGGGAATGACAGAGCGCTCCAGATAGTAGAAAACTGGAGTTAGACTTACCGGTAACTCCTTTTCCAGTGGTCTTCCAGGACAGCCCTTGAGAGATGGAGTCCCTCCCATCGACCCAGGAAACACATTGCCAAAACAGTTCAAAAGGCGGTCCCTCAGGTCCCTGGTCAGTCATTCACCAAGAACCGAAGGATGGAACTGCAAAAAACATAACCATAACAGGTAATAATGTTAGTACATTCACATAATCAAAAAAAAAGGGTGGGATCATGCTGTCCTGGAAGACCACTGGAAAAGGAGTTACCGGTAAGTCTAACTCCAGTTTTCCCCAGTTGTCTTCCAGGACAGCCCTTGAGAGGATCCCCAAGTACTCACCAGATTAGGGGGGGACCACGGCTTGGAGAACTTTTCTCCCAAAAGCCTGATCCTGACTGGACATTAAGTCCAGTCGATAATGCCTTGTAAAGGTGGAAAAGCTTGACCACGTGGCTGCTTTACATATTTGCTCCGGGGTGGCACCAGCGCTTTCTGCCCAGGATGCTGATAATGCCCTTGTGGAGTGGGCTTTAATACCCCCAGGAGGATCTTTGTTTACTGTCTTATAGCCCTCTGCTATAGCTAGCCTAATCCACCTAGCTATGGTAACTGTAGAAGCTTTTTGCCCCTTACGTTGTCCGGAAAAAAGAACAAAAAGTGAATCAGATTCTAAATGGATTGGTTACCCTAAGATATTCTAGGATACACCTCCTCACATCTAATAAATGAAAACGCCTTTCTTTCTCGTTTGAAGACTTTTGACAGAAAGAAGGGAGGACAACATCTTGTGACCTATGGAAATTAGATGCCACCTTTGGTAAGAACCCAGGGTCTGTCTTTAGGATGACTCTGTCTTCCAGAATTTGGAGGAATGGCTCTCTGACAGAGAGAGCTTGAATCTCACTAACTCTGCGTGCTGAAGTGATTGCCACAAGTAGTACTGTCTTGAAAGTGACCAGTCTTAGAGAGGCCTCTGAGATAGGTTCAAAAGGTGACCCCAAAAATGCCCTTAGAACAACTGATAGATCCCAGGATGGGGCGATGTTAAGTCTAACTGGTTTGCGTCTGGAGATTGCTTTACAGAACCTAGCAATAAAAAGGATCTTCCTGCAACTTTTTCTCTAAGTACACACTTAAGGCCGCTATCTGGACCTTAATAGTACTAGGAGTTAGCCCTTTGTCTATCCCCTCCTGGAGAAACTGCAGGATATTTGCTGTATCCGTATTTACCTCCCCCCGGCTGTTCAACCAGCTGTTAAATTTTCTCCAGACCTTCCTGTAAATGGCCTGAGTGACAGGTTTTCTACTTTGTAGCAAGGTCTGAATCACTCTGTCAGACAGGCCCTTGCTCCTCAAAATTTCCTCCTCAGTAACCACACTGAGAGGTTCAGCATGGATACTTGTGGATGAAAGAGAGGTCCCTGCGACAGAAGGTCTGGTCTGTAGGGAAGCCTCAGAGGAGGTTGGTCTGTCAACTGTAGCAACGTTGTGAACCATGGTCTCTTGGGCCAAAACGGTGCCACTAAGATTAGACACGTTTCCTCTACTAGAAACTTCGCTAAAACTCTTGGGATGAGGTGAAGTGGAGGAAACGCATACGCTAAACTGAAGCTCCATGGGGTCTGTAAGGCGTCTACTGCCCAGGGCTGATCTCCTGGGTGTAGCGAGCAAAAATTTGGAACTTTTGCATTCTCCTTGCTTGCAAACAGGTCCACTACTGGTTTTCCCCAGTAAGCTGCTATATATTTGAACACCTCTGGGTGTAGAGACTATTCTTGATTCGACACTTGTTGTCGACTCAAGAAATCTGCCGTGTTGTTGAGCTCCCCTTTCAGGTGAACTGCAGAGATGGAAGTCAGATTGGATTCTGCCCATAGAAACATGCGATTGGCCACCAGCATTAGACGACGACTTCTGGTGCCCCCTTGCTTGTTTATATACGCTACAGCCGTCATATTGTCTGAACGGACCTGTAGATGATGACCTTGTATTGCATTCTGAAAGAATAACAGAGCCCTGAGGACCGCTGTTAGCTCTTTCCAATTGGACGAGAGGAGCTTCTCCTCTGCCGTCCACCTGCGTTGTGCCCAATCTGAGTTGAGGTGGGCTCCCCACCCCCAGCTGCTCGCATCCGTAGTTAGTATGGACGTGATGGGAGAGATCCAGAGAACCCCTTTGTTCAAATTCTCTGAGTCTTTCCACCACCAGAGGGAGCGTTTTACTCTGGTGGGGATTGAAACCTCTTCTTCCAGATCCCTGTCTTTTAATTGTTCCAACAGAAAACTCTGAAGGTCTCTTTGGTGGAACCTGGCCCATTGTACAGCTGGAATGGCTGCTGTCATCAGTCCTAAGACCAACATCACCTCCCTCACTGTAACCCTGGCGCTGCTTTGAAGAAAGGACATTCTGTGGCGTAAATTCAATATCTTCTCCTCTGGCAGGACTATCCTCTGCTCTACTGACAGGATCTTGTACCCCAAATACAAAATTTCCTGTGTTGGGGTAGTCTTGGACTTTTCCAGACTGACTATCCACCCCAACTGCCTCAGGTTGAGCTGTGTCAACTCTAGGTCCCGATGAAGTCGTTTCTCCGAATGGGCCGTGAGGAGTAAGTCATCTAGATATGGAATAATCGTGACTGACTGTAGTCTTAACGGAACTAATGCCTCCCCGAGAACCTTGGTAAAGATTCTCGGGGAGGACGACAGTCCGAAAGGAAGTGCTCTGCACTGGAAATGATAAACCTTGGTGTCCATCTGAATCGCCATCCGAAGAAATTTCTGGCATTCCTTCCTTATTGGGATATGCAGATAGGCGTCCCTTAAATCCAGGGTAGCCATGAACACCTCCTTTTGGAGTAGATTCCTTATTGAGTAGACAGACTCCATCCGGAATTTTTTGTATCGGATGGAGCAGTTCAGAGGTTCATGATTAGTCTGAATCTCCCAGACGGCTTTTTTACCACAAAAATGTGCGAGTAAAAACCGTCCCCCTGTTCCTGAATAGGGACTGGTGTCAATACCTCTTGATCCACCATTTCCCCTATTAACAGAGGCAAGGCCTTGGCCTTTTCTGAGTGTCTTGGAAGCTTTGTCACAAGAAACTTTGAGGGTGGGTCGCTGTGAAACTCCAGCGCATACCCTCTTTTTATAATGTTCAAGACAAACTCGTTTGAGGTTGTCTTTTCCCACTGTGGGAGAAAGTTCATTAATCTTCCTCCCACCAGGACCCTGATGTCACTGGGGTTTGGGGTTTGAATTGGGGCGGTTAAAAAGTATGCCCCCTTTTCCTTTCCCTTTTTGTCCTGTCCAATGCTTTTTGGGCTTGAACTCCTTCTCTGACTTAGAGGGTTCCTTTGAGGGACGAAAAAAACTTTCTTTGAAAATTTTTCTTTTTAATGGGAAAGGTTTTCTTTTTATCCGCCGTTCTTTCCAAGGCGGTATCTAGTTCAGGCCCGAAGACTAAGTCTCCTGTAAAGGGGACACTGCACAAACGTGTTTTAGACGCCGTGTCTCCCCCCCAAGTTTTCATCCAGACTGACCTCCTAGCTGTGACCGAAAGCGCTGCTGTTTTAGCCGTAAATTTAATGGCATCAGTGGAGGCGTCAGAGATGAAACTTGTCGCCTTAAAAAGCATAGGGAAGGTTTTTAAGATCTCCCCCCTAGGCGTGCCTGCCTTTAGATGCTTTTCTAATTGGGCTAACCAGAACTCTAAGTTCCTGGCTACACAAGAAGTGGCCAGAGCTGGTTTTAAACCTGCCATAGAAGCATCCCAGGCCCTCTTTAAGACTATGTCTGTTTTCCTGTCCATTGGGTCCTTTAAATGACCCATATCCTCAAAAGCAAGGTCAGACTGCTTTGAGACTTTGGACAGAGGGGCGTCTAGTTTAGGATTTTTATTCCAGACCGCCTCTGGGCTCTCATCAAAAGGGGAATCTCCTTTTTAGGGAATTTGGGAAGAAGACTTTTTTATCTGGCTCGGCCCATTCCTTGCGGACAAGGTCAGAAAGCACATTATGTATAGGGAATACCTTAGCTTTCTTTTTCCCCAGAGCCTCATACATTTTATCATGTCTGGTTAATGGAGTTTCTTCCTCATCAATTTCCAGCGTATCATAAATGGCGCTCAACAGCTCGTCTACATCCTCCAGAGACAGCTTGTATTTTGCGACTTTGTTAGCTACAGCCTGATCCTCATCTGAATCTGCGTCAGAGGATTCAGGGCTAACTAACACGGGGCTATGCTCCCTGATTGTACGGGGCTCCCCAGAGCTGGGTGTTGTAAGGCATGGTGAGGAGGGAATCGCAGCTGCTTTACTGGTGGAAGCAGACGTGCCTACATCTGCGATTAACTCGCGGAGAGATTTAAAGGTTGATGCCATCTCATCTTTAAAGGAGCCAAGGAATTTTACCAAAGGAGAGTCTGCCTCTGTTTTAAGTAAGCCTGCAATACATTGCTTGCATAAGGCTTTGTTAGAGCCTGAGGACAACTTATTTCCACAGTTAGGGCATTTTTTGCGGCCTGACTTGTCTTCCCTTGGAGCTTCCTTCCCCTAAAATAAAGAATAGACTTTTTTAGCATCAGGAAACCTTTTAACTCTCAAAACACCTGTGCTGCAACCACCACTGCATCCACCCGGGACTGTGAGGTAACCACCACCATGGGGTACTACAAATCCCAGCCTTACAACAAAAACCCCAGAAAAAAACCACAGTAAGGGCTTGCCCAGCAGCCTACCTGGGTTTGGCTGGTGCCTGCCTCCACCGGAGTGTCCTGGGAAGTAGCCTCCATGGTCCCCCTCACGCTCCGGGTCCCGCCGCTAGTCCGGTATAGCTGGACGCTGGTCGGACCTTGCAGTCCTCAGCGTGGGCCTTCCCCTCCTCCTTGTGCCTGTAGAGACCCGGAACCGGAAGTCTCAGCACACAGGATGACGCGGTTCCGCCGGAAATGACGCTCGGCGTCTCCGACCCCCACCGCTGTGTATAGCAAGGAGCTGTGATGGGAGAATCCATCTGCACTGCTCCTGGGGGGAACCTGCGCCGACCTGTCCCTGGCACACCTCGGCACTGGAAGGAGGGGGGTAACGGGTCGGCTCCTAGTCAGCTGGACGGTACCCGAGCCCCATTTAAAAAAGGTAGGACTAGATTGGAGCCGCTGGATAGGACCCGGTCCCCCTGTGCGGCTCCGCTCCCCTCAGGCAGCCCCTGAGAGATAGAGTCCTTCTCTGGTTCCTGGCAACAGGTTTCTCCGACGGAGGAAACACAAATGACTGACCAGGGACCTGAGGGACCGCCTTTTGAACTGTTTTGGCAATGTGTTTCCTGGGTTGATGGGAGGGACTCCATCTCTCAAGGGCTGTCCTGGAAGACAACTGGGGAAAAAATGTTATATTGGCCAAGAGGTATCTCAGACCACTCCCCCATAGCGGTTACATTGAATCTAGGAGAGTTCAGACCTCGGAAGGAGTGGAGGATAAGTCCGTACTGGTTTGAAGTAATTAAAAAAATCAGATGGGGTTGTCCATACTCAGAGTTTGTGGAAATCAACCAGGGAACGGTATCGCCCACGGTGTTATGGGACGCCCTTAAGGCTTTCCTTAGGGGGGGTCCTAATACTACAGATGGCCAAATTCAATAAAGAGGCTAGGAACGAGGAAGAGAACTCTAAGGGAAGTACTCGAGGCTGAAAATAACTATATTAGGAATCCAACTCCGGAGAAAGAAATAGTATGGCAAGATAAACAACAAGCGTATAAGCTAGTTATAATGCAGAAGGCAGAGACTAGGCGACTCCTCCAGAGACAGGTATCCCTGGTGGAGGGCGAGAGGGTGGGAAGACTGTTGGCACAGTTGGTGAAATC
This sequence comes from Lithobates septentrionalis, assembly GCA_037952835.1. Taxonomy (NCBI): domain Eukaryota; kingdom Metazoa; phylum Chordata; class Amphibia; order Anura; family Ranidae; genus Lithobates; species Lithobates septentrionalis. The sequence goes on from JBBDGP010003758.1 coordinate 152,076, forward strand.
CAAAACTGCTCCATCCACGGTTCTCGCCATTAGATCCCAAAGTGGAGAGATACCATCAAGCTCCCCAAAAATAGTTCAAACCTTCAGGGATTACTATAAAAACCTGTATACCTCTCAGAAAATAGGAAAAGAAGCGGAGATAGAGGACTTCCTGGGGAAGCTGCCGATCCCGGCCATAGCACAAGTGGAAAGGGACCTATTAGAAACCCCAATAACATTTGCAGAAGTACATCAAGCAATAGTGAGTATGGCAAGCCATAAGTCGCCTGGTCCCGATGGACTCCCAATCGAGGCCTATAAATACTACGGCGAAGTATTAATTCCCAAACTACTAAAAGCATTGGGTGGGGCATTTAGGGGGGGTCAGCTGCCGGCCTCGATGTTAGAGGCAACAATCATAGTATTACAAAAAGAGGGGAAAGATCCCCTAGATGCGTCCGCTTACAGGCCAATCTCCCTTTTATGTGCCGATGCAAAAAATATTGGCCAAAGTCTTGGCAGTAAGATTGAATGGCGGGTTTTATAACCAATAGATCTACAAGCATGAACATCAGAAGGGCCTTCTTGAATCTACAGTCCCCTACTGAGAATGTGGGCTCGAGAGCCTTAATGACCCTCGACGTCTCCAAGGCCTTTGACAGTGTGGAGTGGGGCTACATGTGGCGTGTTCTGGAGAAATTCGGATTTGGTCCAACTTTTATTGGTTGGATTAAATTGCTCTACACCTGTCCTAAGGCAAGATTAAAAATTAATAATGAGCTCTTGGATTGGTTTGAGCTTGAGAGGGGGACGAGGCAGGGGTGTCCACTCTCGCTATTGCTATTTGCACTGGCGATGGAACCCCTGGCTATCTCCATAGGAGACAGCCATGAGATAACAGGCTTCCAGAGAAAGACGGGTGTAGAAAGGATCGCGTTGTACGCGGATGACATCTTGCTCTTCTTGGGGGATACGAGTAATTCACTGACAGGGGCGATGAGAATAGTGGAGGAATTTGGTAGTTTTTCCGGACTGGATATAAACTGGGAAAAGTCCGAGCTTTTATCGTTAGATCCCATTAGTGAGCCAATAGCCCGTGAAATGCCCCAGTTGGTAATTGTGGAAGCTTTGAAGTACCTGGGAATCGTTTTGACGAAGGACCCTGCTCAATATGTTGACAAAAACCTTGTTCCACTCTTAACAAAATTTAAACAAAAGATAGGTATATGGAGATGCCTCCCCCTGTCAGTGGCAGGAAGATGTAGCTTAATAAAAATGATCTGGATGCCACAACTGTTGTACGTCCTGCACAACTCACCAGTGTGGATTTGCAAGAGGTGGTTCAAAAGAATTGAGGGTTTATTTAGGGAACTGATATGGAAAGGGAGGCAGGCTAGGATACGGCTGACTACTTCAGCTCCCCATTTGGGATGGGGGCTTCGCCCTCCCACACCCAGAGCGTTACTTTCTTTCAAACACAACTGCAGCAGTTAATGGGGTGCGGGACCCTGGGAGGTGGCACCCCAAATGGTAGGCTCCCATTAACAAGCGCCCTACATAATACAATAATTGAAGCCCTAGAGGCGGATAGGTTTCATTATGAATTCCCAACAATTAAACTGATAATTAAACTTTGGAAAACAGTTAAGAAAATGATGGGGTATGAGGGCCTAACAGATTACACCCCTATCTGGAATAATCGCAATCTACAGGAAATCCTTAAAATAGGAATATTTAGAGTGTGGGAGAATCTTGGTATTAAAAAGGTTAAGACAACTTTATACTGGCAATAAGTTAAAGAAATTCCCGGAGTTGGTAAGGGAATTTAAGTTACCACAAAGCTCCTTTTTTTTGTATTGCCAGTTAGAACATGCCCTCAAAGCACAATTTAAGGACCAGACTATGAGGTGGATAGAAATGCCTCTGCTTCAGAACGTAATTCAGGTAGTCCCCACTAGGGGGTTAATAGCGAAGATCTATGGTCAATTAAGCAATCTCGATAACAAGGGGGGGCTACTCCAAGGGGTGAGAACTAAATGGGAAGAGGACGTAGGAGTAGTGACCCAGGAACAATGGGAGAGGATCCTGGAGTTGGGGCCGTTGGTCTCGGTCTCTCCTCCACAGAAGATTTCGCATTTGATGCTGTTGAATAGAGCATATTACACACCCAAACGTCTCTAAATTTGGCAGAAGGCCTAATGATAGATGTCCCAGATGTCAGGGGACTGGGGATATTATCCACATGATGTGGAGGTGCCCTAAGTTGTTCCGATACTGGGAGGGAGTGACTAAAAGTTTGGAAGACATTTTTGGTATCTTAGTGGAGAGGGAGGCCATAGTGTGTATCTTGGGGTATAGAAGAGTGAAAGGGGAGAGGCCGAGTACCAGTGTCCATCACGAGAGGCCTGTTTCAAGCCAGAAAAATGACAGCATTAAAATGGCAATCAAAGGACCCCCCAACTGTGAAAGAATGGATCGCTACACTTAGCGAAAATCTAGGCAGAGAAAGATTGGAGTACATTAAGAGAGGCAATCTCCAGGAATTTGACAGAATGTGGAGGCCGTGGATGGAAAAGGTGGGCTGCCCTCAACGGTGAGCGCAGAAAACAGCGGAGCGGGATATAGTTTTAATATAGGCTGGTCGGCAACAGAAACCTTTGACTGCAGCGGGTGCCTTAAGGTGGTAGTTATGTTAAGTATAGTTTAGTTAGTTAATAGAAGAAAATTTGCGAATAGTATTTGGGAATTCATTTAAATTATGTGATGTTTTGTGAGGGAGAGGGGGGTGTCTGGGAGGGAGGGTGGTAAGGGTGAAATGAGGTACACTTATTATGTAGTATAATATTGGATATGACACTAGGTGGTGGGTGCGGGGAGCCCACTAGTTTTTTTTTCTTTTTTTCCTATTTCTTTAAGAGATGGCATATTGTACTCCCATTGTGTTTTATACGCGCTATTATACTCAGCATGGGATGAGCTCTCTTGGTTCCCTCACTCCCAGTTTGATTGTAACTAGATATATACGAGAATAAGGAATTTAAGCTGTGTTTAGAAGTTAATTTAATAAAATGTCATGTGGAAACTTTATAAAAGAAAATGAGATAAAGCAATCACTACAATGATGTGAATTTGAGAAGGCGACAGTTTATGAGCTTCGAGCTGATTCAGCCCTCTAACAGTGTTCGCTTATGTGGAAAAAAAAAGAAAAAAAAAAAAGTCTCTTGCCTAATGTCGGAGGGAGAATCCCAGGACACAGGGTTGTCAAGTCGGGGTAACGTAGGAGGATTAGGTCTTACCTGGGTCTCCATAGGAGTGGATTTGGCTCTGACGTCCGGTGGTCACGACCATGGTGACCTCTGGGGCATATCAGGAAGTTAAATGCCCCAAATCGTTCCCCAAAAGTACTTCCACGGGTAACTCGCATAGTAATCCCACTCGCACTTGTCGCTCACCTGAGCCCCAATCCAAGAGGACTTGGGCGGTGGATAAACGTAGCACCTTGCCCCTTGCTACCCTGACTGCAACAGTCTGGTCGGTCTGGGCCGACTGGGGAATAATGTGAGGCTGGATGAGGGTAATTGTCGCCCCGGAATCGCGTAGTCCCTGGGCCGGATGCCCATTAACCCATACTGCCTGACGATGGTGCTGCCGATTATCTCCGGCAGCAGCTTGGACAGGATAAGCCTCAAAGTTTGCCGCACTCTTCCTGAACATCTTGATGGTTAGGCTCATTCTGGAAGCAATGAGCCGCTGATCTGGATGGATGAGCAGTCTCTCGGTACCTCGTGTATCGGGTAGGACAATATCGCTGCAGATGACCGGTTTGGTTACAGGTATAGCACTTAGGTCCGGTAGGAGGGTTGGGTCGGGCTGGGGGTCTAGAGGCCGACCACTGAGGTACTGAAGTTGGGTTAGAGGCTGGTAAACTGGGCTGAGATAGTGGATAGCGCTCGCTTTCGCCTGACCTTCGAGAGTCCAGATATTCATCGGCCAAAGTAGCCGCTTGCTGTACAGTCTGTGGTCGCTTATCTCGCACCCAATCCCGTACTACTGGAGGGGTGTGGTTAAAGACCTGTTCTAAGAGTACTAGCTGGGTGATGTCCTCTATGGTATGAGCGTGGCTTCCCTGGAACCAGCTCTTAACGTTCCGCTGCAGACGATGTGCCCACCCCACGTATGTTATGTTAGCTTGTTTCCGGGATTCTCGAAACTTAATCTGGCTGGCTTCAGGTGTAATGGCAAATCGGGCTAGCAGAGCTTCTTTTACCCAATCATAATCTTTAGTGTCCTCGTCCTCCAGGGCCCAATACGCATTGGCCGCTCTGCCAGTTAAATTACTTGCCAGTAAGACGACCCAATCTTGGGACAGTACTTCATGTATCTGACATAGTCTCTCAAAGTCCTGCAGGAAAGCTTCAATTCCCTCCTCTCCTTCCTTAAATAGTTTGAACGCCAGAAAGGGCAACTTACGGAAAGGCGCTGTATCTTTAGGTGTTGTCTCCGATTGCCACATTTCTGCCATTCTCCGCTCATGTTGCCGCTCATCCTGCAGCTGGATGTCTCTAATGGCATTCTGTATGGTGGTCTCTGATGTGTTAGCACCATATAATGCCAACCGCTCTCGAATTTGTTGCTGAAACAAGTCTTCAACTGACCAGGGTCCCGCATCACCATTCCTCTGATCCATCTTGGCTAGCTCACTGATCAGGGTGGCCTTGTTCTTTGTCCCACCGGTCCCTCCAGGGCTCTCAAGTAAGTCTTTCAGCGTGGCTCTCCTGCAGGCTGCATAGCTGGCCATTCACTGTGGTGGTTTGGAGTGTCCCAGTAACTGGAGAGCAAATCCCATGGCTGCCAACCAATGTAACAAGCCCCTTGCTCGCTCAGTTCCACTCTCCCGACACTCCTCTGCGGCTATAGAATCAGATTGCAGATCACAACATCTGATGGTTCGGTCATCTGATGCTCCGGTATTCAAACTACAGCTATGTGCCGTTCTAATCCAGTTGTGAAAGCTCAGAACAAACACCAGGCAGGCTGTATATAAGTTCAACCAGGAATCTCACTTTTATTGATGCACACAACACACTTTTATACACAGCAGTTTGAACACCCCGCCCCAAACAATCACTTTCCTATTGGTCAATTGTAAAGTACACTAGTCTTCACTCAGGTCCTCTTGTCCATGCAAATGAGGACTTGAAACAGGGTCAGCAGGGATTGGTCCGATAGCTTGAATAGGAGGACTGATATGTGTAATGACACAGAGAAGACCCAGGGCGTAATTAAAGTACATAAACAAAAAGGTCAAACACAGAACAATGCCTTCCTTCCAGACCATGGAGCCGTCTGGAGGAGGTTAGCCTAAAGACAGGGCGGAAGACCTCCCACTGTGTAATAGAATCAATGAGGAAATACTTCAGTATTCCAAGCTTCATGACAATCCAGTATTCCAAGGTTCATGGCACTTTACAACCCTTTAAGTTACTATTCGGGGTCTCTTATCCTTTCACCATAAAACACAGAGCTCCTCCTCTATGAGGCTCCAGGTTCTCCGCTGTGTAAAAGGAACTGTCTGTGTTGCTTTAAAAACAAACCAAAGTGCCTCTTATGTATTCTACATCCAGATCATTATATGTCCTTTATCATTACAGAGAGAGAAGATAACTCCGGAGCCGTTATCACCGCTGTGGTCATCACAATTCTGACTACATTATTTCTGGGTTTATCGGGTTTCCTCTACATCAGATTTGTAAAGAAAGGTAAGGAATGGACAGTTATATTTCATGTAAACTTGTGACCTCACTAGGGTGCCATAGGGATCATGCTGTCAGTGAAAAAGTAAGTACACCCCATGGACATTGGGGACTTTAACATATTTGAACAGGTGATCGTTAGATCTGTTTTTTCAGAGAGTGACTACAAACAAAGGGGATATGCAGTATACTGTGTGTATACAGTGCTGTGAAAAAGTATTTGCCCCCTTCCTGATTTTGAATTCTTTTGCATATTTGTCAAACAAATGATTCAGATCATCAAACAAATGTTCATTTTACACAAAGATAACCTCAGATAAATATAAAATGCAGTTTTTAAATTATGATTTCATTTATTAAAGGAAAAAAGCTGTCCAAACCTGCCTGGCCATATGTAAAAAAGTAATTGCCCCCCCCCTTTGCTAAATCATGAATGAGCTTCGATTAACCAAATTTTTCGGAAAGCTGAGTTAAATTTCACTTGCCGCACCCAGGCCTGATTAATGCCAGACCTGTTGAATCAAGAAATCACTGAACTAGAATCTGTCTGAAAGTGAAGAGCACTAAAAGATCTCAAAAAGCAACACATCATGCCACGACCTAAAGAAATTCAAGAAAAGATGAGAAACAAAGTAACTGACATGCATCAGTCTAGAAAGGTTTACAAAGCCATTTCTAAGGCTTTGGGACTCCAGCCAATCACGGTGAGAGCCATTATCTACAAATGGAGATAACTTGGAACGGTGGTGAACCTTCCCAGGAGAGGCCGGCCTACAAAAATTACTCCAGGAGCACAACGAGGACTCATCCAGGAGGTCATAGAAGAATCCAGAACATCTAAAGAACCACAGGACTCACTTACCTCAGTTAGGGTCAATGTTCATGATTCACCAATGAGAAAGAGACTGAGCAAAAATGGCGTCTATGGGAGAGTTCCAAGCCACTTCTGGCCAAAAAGAACACAAAAGGATCATCAGACATTGGCCACAAAACATTTTGATTTATCCCTAAGACTTTTGGGCAAATATTCTGTGGACTGATGAGACAAAAAGTTGAACTTTTTGGAAAGTGGGCGTACCATTACATCTGGCAAAAAACTAACAGTATTTCATAAAAAGAACATCATGCTAACAGTCACACAAAGAAGTGGTAGGGGGATGGGCTGGACCTGGACAACTTGCCATAACTGATGGAACCATGAATTTTGTGCTCTACCAGAAAATCTTGAAGGACAATGTCCGGCCATCAGTTCCTGACCTCAGGCGCACTTGGGCTATGCAACAGGACAATGATCCCAAACACACCAACAAGTCCACCTCTGAATGGCTCTAAAAACAAAACGAAGGTTATGGAGTGGCCAAAGTCTGGACATAAATCCTATTCAGATGCTGTGACCTCACACAGGCTGTTCATGCTGGAAAACCCTACAATGTGGCTGAATTAAAACAACTCTGCAAACAAGAGTGCCCCAAAATTCCTCCACAGCGATGTGAAAGACTCATTGCCAGTTTTTGCAAATGCTTGATTGGGGTGGCGCAACCAGTTATTAGATTTAGGGGGCAATTACTTTTTCACATAGGGCCAGGCAGGTTTGGACAACTTTTTTCCCTTAATAAATGAAATCATTTAAAAACTGCATTTTATATTTACTCGGGTTATCTTTGTGTAATAATAACATTTGTTTGATGAGCGGAGTCATTTGTGTGACAAATATGCAAAAGAATACAAAATCAGGAAGGGGGCAAATACTTTTTCACAGTACTGTGTATATACAGTTTTCTGGCCCATCCTCCCGTCAGAACATAAGGGATTGACACCTCCTTTGGAGCCCTCAATGACCACATGTTCCAAGCTGAATATAAAAGACAGCCCCTCCCCCAACTAAGATGTTCTTTTTTTGGTAAGCTCCAGGCCACATGCTGATTGCAGTTGGTAAGTAATTTGTTTGCTGCATCCCCCCCACCGAACCTCCCCCTCCATGTTCAGCCCCTTTTAATGGAGTTGGAAGACTCAGAATGCTGAAAGTAAATCTTTCTAAAAACTGAGGTGCCTTGTGCCAAGGCCGCGGGCAAAATAATGCTTAAACAGCATTGATATATTGTACAGGTGGGTATTATAAGAGCTCTTCAATGTCATCATTGCCTCTCCCTTTGGTTTTTTTCCTGTCTTTATATGCAGCGCACTGCTCTCCTGGCTTTATTGTCAGTCTGAGAGCGGCTGTGAATGGTGTCACAGGGGGTAGGGAGCACAAGATGGGAACCGCCAGACGCCATGCAATGGTGCAACGGATTTTGGAGGTCTGCAGTTGGGAGGTCTTCTCTCCCTCTCTCTCTGCAGTCCTGCCAGGTAAAGGACTTCCCTCAGATTCTGGCTGGGTCTCCTGTCTGTCTCTGGATGTGCTGCCCTGGCTCCCCTGCTATGCTGTGCACTTCTGTGGGTTTGACAGTCTGACTGTTTTTTGTCTCTGACTGTCTGATGTCTGCCTTTGGAAATGCTGTCTGAAGCTCACCTGCAGAGACTTCTGAGGTGAGTGGATGAAGGCAGGTGGCTCTTAAAGAGACGGTTCCATGTTTTTTGGTGAGAGGTAAGATGCTTTTCTCCATATATTTTGTGCAAATATGAGCTTCCCACACCTGTTAGTGGCACAGAAGATTAGCAAAGGTAGGAGGGAGCGACATGGGACATGGTTCTTAAGAGTGCCCAAGGAAAATATGCAAATTAAGGTGTTTTGCATTATTTTGGGAGCAGAAACCCTGAACGCAAACTCTCCAAAAAACATAAGACCCGCCAACGATCGCAGGATGACGACACCTAACAGGTTGTCACATTTATTAAGCATGTGGTCAGTACACTCTAAAAGGAGTTGTTTCCACTAATCCTGTGAAGGGACAGAATCCAGGAGATTGGCACATGTGTTTTATACCAGCATGATAGAAGATGATGTGCCAAGCTAAGGGTGCATTGTGGGCCGGCATGCAGTCTGCAGTGGCAGAGCAATGAAATTGCACAGGTTGCCTCACAAGGATGGGGGTTGTGCAAAACTCTAATGCCCCGTACACACGGTCGGACATTGATCGGAAATTCCGACAACAAAATCCATGGATTTTTTCCGACGGATGTTGGCTCAAACTTGTCTTGCATACACACGGTCACACAAAGTTGTCGGAAAATCCGATCATTCTGAACGCGGTGACGTAAAACACGTACGTCGGGACTATAAACGGGGCAGTGGCCAATAGCTTTCATCTCTTTATTTATTTATTCTGAGCATGCGTGGCACTTTGTGCGTCGGATTTGTGTACACACGATCGGAAATTCCGACAAGGGATTTTGTTGTCGGAAAATTTTATAGCCTGCTCTCAAACTTTGTGTGTCAGAAAATCCGATGGAAAATGTGTGATGGAGCCCACACACGGTCGCAATTTCCGACAACAAGGTCCTATCACACATTTTCCGTCAGATAATCCGACCGTGTGTACGGGGCATAAGACCTATTAAAGTGGCTATAGCAAAAAGCATGCTGCAAATATCCACGCCACAAGCAACACCCATAACGATAGAGCATAAATCGCTGGTTCATGAAGTATGGCCTTTTCCCATAATGGCAGAGCAAAAATCGCTCATGATGGAGGATGGTCTTCTCCCATAATGACAAAGCGTAAATCGCTCGTTGGAAGATGGTCTTTTCCCAACAATGATGGAGCGTAAATCGCTCATTGATGAAGGATGACAGAGACCTCGTCAGAAGACCAATTTACAGTAACAGGTTCCCTAAGCTTTATCCAGATAAAATGGCTGCTGTATGTTTATGCTCTGCACTTCCAGGGGTGGTTGCTGCCCTCTAGTGTCCAGTGCAGCAAGTGTCTTTACCTTTTTATAATTTGGTTGCCTTCAATGGACTTGTTCACACCAGATGCAGTCCAGTGCGTTTTTATTTCTGCATTAAGAACGCATGGATAGTGTTTAACTTTGATTCCAATTACTTAATTCACACCAGTGCATTCTAATTCCATTAACAAGAGTAGAAGGTTGCATTGTTTCTTTATAGGAACACATCAGGAAAGTGGCAAACCGCATTGAGAATGCATCAAAAACTCATGCAGAAAAACATCTGGAATGCAGAAACTGTGGTGATCTGGCCATCAGGCTTGCACAGAATCTATACAGTGACAGATTTTGTCTGCCAACTAGCAATAGAGTTAACTTTGATATATTAACGTCAGAAATGGCATTACATTCAACATTGGAAACTGCAAGATTTGGCACAATTTCTGGAAAGAGTGGAACCTGGCAACTGACTTTTGGTTGATGCTTTTGATAGACCTAGTACAAGTGCTGGCGCACTCAGTCACTGCTAGGAGAACATTGTGGTTATGCCACTGGAGGGTGGAACTTCACAGGCCTTTGACATTTCCTATAATGGGAGGTTATTGTTCTGCCAAACGTTGACCGTAATTAAGCGAATGACAGGAGGAAAAGTCTGGACGGTGGCCACCGACTAGTAAGAGGAAGCCGCCATCCTTCACTCAAGCCCACTGAACTTCAGAGGGTGCAGGAGGTCAAATCTTATAGGACAGGCTGCAGATTTAATAGATCACAATGGAGGTGTCTCAAAGTTACTTTTGACATGAAAAAAGTCCAGAGCAAGCTGCCAAGATGGATGGAAAGTCTCTTTTTTAAAGGTGCGTCCAACCAATCTCTTCCAGTTGGGGCCAGGAGGCCTAAGTGAAGTAGATTATTGTAGCCTCCTGGAGGGTTTGGACAACAATCACCAAAAGACCAGTGGGTCCAGAAGACAGGTGGGTGGACAATGGAGAACAGATCTCAGAAGAGAAAATGTTTGCAAAATTTTTATACTGCTACCGTACAGTGATGCAGAAAACATAGAATCATCTGGGGGCCTTTCTCCCCAGTTTTTCTAGTACCTAAGGCAGGAGCCTCCTGACCTGTTTCAGTTTGAAGGAATGGAATGTGTTCATATACATCAAGAGGTTCAAGATGGAGTCCATGCAGACAGTTACAGGTACAGTTCAGCAGGAGGACCAGTTGGAATCATTTGACTGGCCGACTCATACTTCCATGTACCGATCAATACCGAACACCAGAGGCGTGTAAGATTTGCGGTGGCCAGAGGTCACTTCCAGTTGTCTGCCTTTTACAGAATTGGCACAGTCCCAGGAATCTTTTTGAAGATCTTGTTGGCAGTGGTGGTACCTTGGGCCAGGTGGCACATGAGGATGTTTCAATTTGCCTTCTTTAGTCTATGACCTGGGCTGTCTATGGATCAGAAAATCTTTGTGTCTATAAAAATTCAACAAAAACTAAATTTTGGACATTGCCACTGCGCTTCTTTCGGAGGCATGCCTCTCAGCCCAGGCGATAAGGTGATTCTGAAGCCTGATGCCAGTCTCTGGGGCTGGGGAGTCCACAATCTGAAGAAACAAGTGCAAGGCCATTGGAGCATGGTGAAGCGCAGAGTCCCCAAGTATCTTGAATGGAAAAAAGCCTTTTTCTAGCATTGCAAGCCTTTCAAGATTTTCAAGGGGTTGACAACAAGACAGAAGTAGCCTACATTGCCTAAAAATGGGACACCTTTTTCTGATATTTGCAACAGGATACCAATGCAAAGACTCCATCAGACAAGAGGTTCACAGTGCCATGGAATTCTCGGTTTGATATTTGTCTCTGGCCAAATTAAATCCTTTATGGCAAGGTCAGTAACAGCTGCCCAATCCAATAAGACTACTTTTAATAGCCTGGCTATGGAATAGGCTACACTAGAGGTCCAGGGATTCTCATCTGAGGTTGTTCAGAACCTGGTGACCAGAAGATCATCCATGAACGCTACATAGGAGAGGATATGAAGTAAGTCTGTTTTGTCTGCTCAGCAAAAGCTCTCTCTCCGGTGTTCCCTGCTCTAGCCAAAATCCTTGACATTTTACAGTCAGCGCTAGAGGTTGGTCTGGCATACAAATCCATTTAAGGTACAGATCGCTACCTTATATTTTCACAGGCTGCAGATGGGTGCAAAAGCCAGTGACCAGATGATGCTTCCAGATGACGATCCATAATACCTTGACGGAAATCCTGGTTCCCTCTGTGGGACTTGAGCTTGGATCTGAGAGCACCCTTTTCTCTAATAGGTTTCATTTCCATTGAAGTACCTCACGGTAAAACTAGTTCTAACATCAACTACTTCAGACAGATATTGAAGATTGCAACACTTTCTGGCAGGGGCCCTTTGGTGGCTTTTTCTTTTTTCCTTTTTACCAGAGATAGGGATATCACATCTATCTCCAAAGTTAAATTTTAAAGTGGTATCTGATTTCAGAGGGACTACTTCCCAGTTTTTCTGGAGTTTTCACATGAGGCACTGAGTGCACAGCAGGAAGACTTCAGTTTTCTTACACATGGTCGAGCTACTAACAGTGTACAATCGTTTCATTTAGCCATCAGGTCCTCAAGAGTCATCCAGTCTTGGGTTACCGGGGTGATTAGATTGGCATGCAGGAAGCACGCTTTTCTGCTCTGAAACAATTGCAAGCCTATTTGACTAGAGGGGTGGCAGCCTTTTGGGGCAGTTATACCAGGATTGCTTGGAAGATATAGGCAAGGACCAGCTTGAAGGTCTGGTGCGGTCTTCATTCAACCTTACAAGCTAAATATGCGACCAGCAAGTTTGGGACGAAAGATCAATTCTTTTTGGCTTTAGCAGCTTTTGATTGTCAGTATCTCTTTTCATTTGTTCTCTCCCGCCCTAGATTGGCTTTGGTATATCCCATTATGTGCTGACGGGAGGAGGGGCCAGGAAAATGGAAAATTGTTATCACTTACTGTAATTTTCCTTTCCTGGCCCATCCTCCCGTCACCACACGACTCCCTCCCTAGTGGCCTGTCGCAGGCGAAGTTATCGAACATCTTATTTGGGGGAGGGGCTGTCTTTTATATTCAGCTTGGAACATGTGGTCATTGGGGGCTCCAAAGGAGGTGTTAACCCGTTATGTGCTGATGTGAGGATGGGCCAGGAAAGGAAAATTACGGTAAGTGATAACAATTTTCCATTGTGTGTGTGATTATATATATATATAATATTTATTATGTGTGCGTGTGTGAGCTGGGGGTAGGTGGTAGATATAATACTCCCCGGGGTGGGCGACTAGTTCAGGCACAGATAACAGTACAGTGATGTAGTGACAACCAGTGTGTGCTTATTGATGCTGTTTACAGGTGATATACACATGATATACTGTACATGTGATTTACAGGCGCTGTGATATACATGTGACGTACAATTGATATAAGCTGTACAGGTGATTTACAGGCGCTGTACAGGTGATATACATGTGACATACAAGATGTACAGGTGATACACAAGTGATATACAGGCACTGTACAGGAGATATATTATCATACACAAAAATTGCCTTGGCTCTAGGCCAGAGATCTCCGAACTACGGTCCTCCAGTTGTTGCAGAACTACATGTCCCATGGTTCATTGTAAAACTCTGACATTCGCAGACATGATTAGACATGGCTAGGACCCCGGCTCTGGGCCCTTAAGCAATAAGGTTAATATTTAAAGATAAGTTCTTGATAAGTTCTTACATAGTCAGGTTGAAAAAAAAAAAAAAAAAAAAGACACAAGTTTATCTAGTTCAACCAGTAAAATATATTATATATATATATATATATATATATATATATATATATATATATATATATATATATATATATATATATATATATATATATATATATATATATATATATATATATATATATATATATATATATATATATATATATCAAACAGGTGGTGAACAGCACATCAGCAGTCTCCCAGTGCAATGTAAACTTAGAGCCCTTGCACACTGGGGCGGTAAAAAAGTCCTGCCAGCAGCATCTTCGGAGCGGTGTGTATAACGCTCCTTTACCGCTCCTGCCCATTGAAATCAATGGGACGGCGCGGCTATACCGCCGGCAAAGCGCCTCTGCAGAGGCGCTTTGCGGTGGTATTTAACCCTTTCTCGGCCGCTAGCGGGGGTAAAACCGCCCCGCTAGCGGCCGCATACCGACAGTAAAACGCCGCTAATAATAGTGGCGTTTTACCGCCGATGCCGCCCCCCGCCCCAGTGTGAAAGGGCTCTTAGTCTTCCGTGGCCCCAAATCTAACCCGGGCATAACGACCCCAATGTCTACTACAGTCAAAGTCTGGCAACAGATGATCAGGTATGTGGGAGAGTTTAATAACTATTCACCCTTCACACCGCTATGGGGTAACCCATCTCTCCCACACTTGAGGTCGGTCCCAGACCCTGTGATCTGGGCTAACTTTGGTATCACTACCCTTAACCACATATTTAAGGAAGGTTCCTTATTGACTTTCGACTGGTTAAAACAAGAATTCAACTTTCCCAACTGAATGTTCTTTTGTTATATGAAGTTGCGCCACGCCAGGACTGGGAGGTGGATATAATCCTTTATTCCTATTGTGGTCAGGGACCCCGGCACCTGCTAGAGTTTTGCACATTGCTCCGAACTTAATCTGTACCCCCTTGTCCTCTGTGATGACCTTAAAGATTAACTCAAGTTCACTATATGGACCACTTATGTATTTATACATGGAGATCATATCCCCCCCTTATGTATATATACATGGAGATCATATCCCCCCTTATGTATTTATACATGGAGATCATATCCCTCCTTATGTATTAATACATGGAGATCATATCCCCCTTATGTATTTATACATGGAGATCATATCCCCCTTATGTATTTATACATGGAGATCATATCCCCCTTATGTATTTATACATGGAGATCATATCCCCCTTATGTATTTATACATGGAGATCATATCCCTCCTTATGTATTAATACATGGAGATCATATCCCCCTTATGTATTTATACATGGAGATCATATCCCCCTTATGTATTTATACATGGAGATCATATCCCCCTTATGTATTTATACATGGAGATCATATCCCCCCTTATGTATTTATACATGGAGATCATATCCCCCCTTATGTATTTATACATGGAGATCATATCCCCCCTTATGTATTTATACATGGAGATCATATCCCCCCTTATGTATTTATACATGGAGATCATATCCCTCCTTATGTATTAATACATGGAGATCATATCCCCCTTATGTATTTATACATGGAGATCATATCCCCCTTATGTATTTATACATGGAGATCATATCCCCCTTATGTATTTATACATGGAGATCATATCCCCCCTTATGTATTTATACATGGAGATCATATCCCCCCTTATGTATTTATACATGGAGATCATATCCCCCCCTTATGTATTTATACATGGAGATCATATCCCCCCCTTATGTATTTATACATGGAGATCATATCCCCCCTTATGTATTTATACATGGAGATCATATCCCCCCCTTATGTATTTATACATGGAGATCATATCCCCCCCTTATGTATTTATACATGGTGATCATACCCCCCTTATGTATTTATACATGGAGATCATATCTCCCCCCTTATGTATTTATACATGGAGATCATATCCCCCTTATGTATTTATACATGGAGATCATGTCCCCCCTTATGTATTTATACATGGAGATCATATCCCCCCCTTATGTATTTATACATGGAGATCATATCCCCCCCTTATGTATTTATACATGGAGATCATATCCCCCCCTTATGTATTTATACATGGTGATCATACCCCCCTTATGTATTTATACATGGAGATCATATCCCCCTTATGTATTTATACATGGAGATCATATCCCCCCTTATGTATTTATACATGGAGATCATATCCCCCCCTTATGTATTTATACATGGAGATCATATCCCCCCCTTATGTATTTATACATGGTGATCATACCCCCCTTATGTATTTATACATGGAGATCATATCCCCCCTTATGTATTTATACATGGAGATCATATCCCCCCTTATGTATTTATACATGGAGATCATATCCCCCCTTATGTATTTATACATGGAGATCATATCTCCCTTATGTATTTATACATGGAGATCATATCCCCCTTATGTATTTATACATGGAGATCATATCCCCCCTTATGTATTTATACATGGAGATCATATCCCCCCCTTATGTATTTATACATGGAGATCATATCCCCCCCTTATGTATTTATACATGGTGATCATACCCCCCTTATGTATTTATACATGGAGATCATATCCCCCCTTATGTATTTATACATGGAGATCATATCCCCCCTTATGTATTTATACATGGAGATCATATCCCCCTCTTATGTATTTATACATGGAGATCATATCCCCCCCTTATGTATTTATACATGGAGATCCTATCCCCCTTATGTATTTATACATGGAGATCATATCCCCCCTTATGTATTTATACATGGAGATCATATCCCCCTTATGTATTTATACATGGAGATCATATCCCCCTTATGTATTTATACATGGAGATCATATCCCCCTTATGTATTTATACATGGTGATCATATCCCCCCTTATGTATTTATACATGGTGATCATATCCCCCCTTATGTATTTATACATGGAGATCATATCCCCCTTATGTATTTATACATGGAGATCATATCCCCCTTATGTATTTATACATGGAGATCATATCCCCCCTTATGTATTTATACATGGAGATCATATCCCGCTTATGTATTTATACATGGAGATCATATCCCCCCTTATGTATTTATACATGGAGATCATATCCCCCTTATGTATTTATACATGGAGATCATATCCCCCCTTATGTATTTATACATGGAGATCATATCCCGCTTATGTATTTATACATGGAGATCATATCCCCCCTTATGTATTTATACATGGAGATCATATCCCCCTTATGTATTTATACATGGAGATCATATCCCCCCTTATGTATTTATACATGGAGATCATATCCCCCCTTATGTATTTATACATGGAGATCATATCACCCCCTTATATATTTATACATGGAGATCATATCCCCCCTTATGTATTTATACATGGTGATCATACCCCCCTTATGTATTTATACATGGAGATCATATCCCCCCTTATGTATTTATACATGGAAATCATATCCCCCCTTATGTATTTATACATGGAAATCATATCCCCCCTTATGTATTTATACATAGAGATCATATCCCCCCTTATGTATTTATACATGGAGATCATATCCCACCTTATGTATTTATACATGGTGATCATATCCCCCTTATGTATTTATACATGGAAATCATATCCCCCCTTATGTATTTATACATGGAGATCATATCCCCCTTATGTATTTATACATGGAGATCATATCCCCCCGTTTCCAAGAGGAGTTCTCTGGGGATGTTATTAGAACATGTTTTGGTAGAACGGGGGAGGGTTTACCTTTTCCTTCGTCAATCAAAGATGGACCAGTTAGGTCTCGGGGAATGGATTACTTTATCTGCATGCGGGGATGTCTCTGTTTGCCCGGTGGTTGTGGTTTGCCGTTTCTTGGCGGTTTGTCGGGGGGGTTGGCCTTTTGTTAGTCTATTTAGATTTGTCCCCCTCACTAAGTATCAGTTTACCTTTGTGTTACGCTGTATGGAGAAAAAGGGTTTGCACAATTTGAAGTTCTCCTCTCATTCTTTTCGGCTAGGGGCGGAGTCTCCGGGTCTTGGCCTTAATGGGCAGATGGAAATCCAATCGTTTAAAAATGTATATCAGGCCTAACTTTTGTCTTTGATTTCCATAGGTTTTCACCATTATCTCTATATCCATCCTCTTTTTGGTTGATACTATGGGGTTGATTTACTAAAGGAAAATAGACTCACTTTACAAGTACAGTTGCTCCAGAGCTTAATAAATGAGGGGAAGCTCTGCTGACTTCCATCATCTAATCACATGCAAGCAGAATTCTCTGGAGCAATTACACTTTGTAAAGTGCCCAGTCTCTTTGCCTTCAGTAAATCCACCCCTCTATGTCAGATATCAAAGTATCTTTTCTATTAGTTCAGTGGGTTGACTCTTTATGTATATTTGCTGTTCTAGAAATGATGAGTCTGATCTCCGGATAATACAAATACATTATATAGTAAATGTTATAATTCTTACAATGATTTCCTCTTGCAGATCCCCCCATTCTCTCTCAGATTACCGGGAACAATTATCTGATTGACATGAACAGGACGACTCTGACTTGTCAGATTATGGACTTCAGACCCAACAACATAGAAATCTCAGTGTGTATGAGAAGATCCGGGGAGGAGAAGATGAGGACCATCTATACCTGGAGGTCTGGAGGTCACCTCACTCCGGTCAGGATAAGTAGAGATGATGGAGGAGGAGATGAAGAGGTTGTAGATATGAAGGAGGGGAGACAACTGATGATGAATGGATCTGCAGGACACGAGGACAAACCTCTACAGCTGGAGATGACTCCTGTTATCAGTAGGAAGAATCTTGGAACATTCACCTGTCAGTGTTCTCTCCAGATAACTCCCAGCTATGACCTGGATAATGGAGCGGAATTGTCTGTCCATGTAAAACACCCGGCACTGACCTCTCCGACCTCAGTACACAGGACACTCAACGTCATTGGAGGTGAGACTTTTATTTCCTTTTTTTTTTCTTTTTAACTATAAGCCTGCAAAAGACTCCGGTAGACTGCAGTGGCGGCTGGTGAAATTTTAGGATGGGGGGGCGCCAGACCCCACCCTTCTTTTTTGACCCCTCCCACTTGGCAAAAATGGGCGTGGTTTCAGAAAAATAGTGGGTGTGACTTAAATGGGTGTGGCTCCAGGGGTGTGTGGTTAACGTCTGGGATGAACGAGGGAGAGAGGGAGGGACAGCAGCCCCAAATCCTACACAACAATAGAAATGTGTATTCCAGAAAGTTTAACAATCAGCAGAAAAAAAAAAAAAAAACCCAGCAGATAAAGATACTCCAAACACCTGGTGTTAGCGCTTCAATCATCCCAGCACCATGGTTGTTTTGGTGTCAGGATGATTGAAGTGCATTATTTCTATTATTACATTGTAATATTAAATGAAATCATTCAACTCACCACAATGCAGAATCAGAGGGAGCCCTGCCTGTTTCACCTGCCACGTTGCCTGCTACCAGATGCATCAGGTGCCCCCAGCAGAGTCCGTCCCAACATCAGGTGCCCCCAGCAGAGTCCGTCCTTACATCAGGTGCCCCCAGCAGAGTCAGTCCCAACATCAGGTGCCCCCAGCAGAGTCCGTCCCAACATCAGGTGCCCCCAGCAGAGTCCGTCCTTACATCAGGTGCCCCCAGCAGAGTCCGTCCTTACATCAGGTGCCCCCAGCAGAGTCCGTCCTTACATCAGGTGCCCCCAGCAGAGTCCGTCCTTACATCAGGTGTCCCCAGCAGAGTCTGTCCCAACATCAGGTGCCTGGCAGCACAGCCCTCCTTCATGCCGCATCTGGCTCTGTCCCCTTCAGCGGCAGCTAGTTCCTGACTTTCTCCTTGTGGAGAGGGGAGAGGCCTCCCCTCTCCACTGAACACAAGGGGTATTAGTCCTCACGGCAGCGGACATATTTTTGTAGCCTGCCAGAAGTGACGGTCTCACACTGAGAACAAAGCACCCAGCCGTAGTGATACACTACAGGCGCCGGGCGGAAGCTGTTCGGCGCGATGGACTTCGCCACTAAGCAGCTCCAAACCCTGAAAATGAAGCGCCTCATCTGCAATCTCGTGATTGCATAGACGTGGCACTTCCCATAGTGCACTGTATCCGGTGCCCAAACAGTGCACTTAAGGACTTTTTAATTTTTTGTGTTTTTATTTTTGTTTTTTATCCCCTTACTGTGATCCCCGCAGGGGGCACACAGGCAGCTCATGTACGGTCGGATGTAAATGGACGCCCTCCTGGCAATTTAGGCCCGCGCTGTAGCTGTCTTTCAGATGTAGCGTGGGTGCGAAGGGGTTAAGTTTATTATCAGACCTTTTTAGATTTAATTTTTATAGAAAAAATTCTTATGCAGCTCATCCATCTTGGCTTTATTAAATATTATGGCAGCTGAATTCCAATTAACAACCTCATCCTAATCTAAACTAAAAGCAGGAACAGAGGGGCGCCACACTAAGTGCAGCATTCAAATTGGTGGTTTACTAAAAGTAAAAAAACAAATGGCAACTCACATGTAGAGGAGTAATACAGACACAAAGTGTATAATCATCGGCCCCGGAGTCTCTCCAAGCTGTCCTGATGCCGTGGCAGCCTCGAGCACAGGCCGTGTTACTGGATAGAAGCAGGAAGCCGTAACCAGCATAGAACACAAGATGGCGCCGAGCTGGACGTGATGTCACATGGAGGGCGCTCTTGGCGTAGTGACGTGGAGTGGGCGGTAACATGATTTGAAGCAACGGCTTCTTCAGACCTGATTGGCCGACAAACTTGTCAGTTTTATGTAGGGAAGAAACACTAAAGGAGCCGACGCGATTGGCTGACCGGTCAATAAAATATGAAGGGACAAGTGAAGGGGATGGACTGAAAGGAAGTCTATCTAATGGAACGGAACTGCGATGTGCTTTATACTGGCTGCTGTTTATGTAGAATAAACAGATACAATGAGATGCTTTGGAAGAAATTAATCAGATTAAATCATCTGGTCCAACAATAAAAATGTTATATAAAGAATTAATAAACTTGCATTAAAGTGGAGTTCCACACAAAAATGAAACTTCCGCTTATCGGATTCCTCCCCCCCTCTGGTGTCACATTTGGCACCTTTCAGGGGGGAGGGGAGAGCAGATATCTGTATAATCCATGGATTTGCTCCCACTTCTGGTGATAGATCACCACAGAATTTGCGGATATCTACGCCATTTCCGGCCCCTCCCCTGTCCCCCCCCGCTGTCTTCTGGGAGACACAAAGGTCCCAGAAGACAGCAGGGACCAGTGGGATCCCACAGCGTGACTCGCGCATGCGCAGTAGGAAACCAGGCCGTCAAGCTGCAAGGCTTCACTTCCTGATTCCCTTACTGAAGATGGCGGTGCCTTCACCCGGGAGCCGAGGGGGACGGGCGGCTTCGGGTGCTGACATCACGGGCACCCTGGACAGGTGTTCATATTTTAAAAGGCTGTAGCTGCTGTATTTGTAGCCGCTGATTTTTATTCTATTTTATTTTTTTGGCGGAACTCCGCTTTAACCCTTTCCCGACTAGCCACTATAGTTGTACTGTGACAGGTTGGCTCCCCTGGGCAAACCGACTTAACTGTACTTCCCTTCTCCTTTTGACAACTAGGGGCCGTGTGTGCGCGACGCCAGAGCCGATGTGATGACCGCCGGGCACCCGCGATCGCTCGTGACAGAGCGAGAACCGGGATCTGTGTGTGTAAACTCTTCTCTCAGAGGAGAGGAGAGAGATCGTGTGTTCATACTAAGTATGATTGTCCCCTAGTAACCCCTTTCCTGCCAGTGACATTTATACAGTAATCAGTGCATTTTATAGCACTGATCGCTGTATAATTATCACTGGTCCCAAAAATATGTCAAGTGTGTCTGATCTGTCCGCCACAATGTCGCAGTCCCGATTAAAAGTTGCTGATCACCACCATTACTAGTAAAATAAAAATGCCAAAAATCTATCCCCTATTTTGTAGATGCTATAACTTTTGTGCAAACCACTCAATATACGCTTATCGCGATATTTTTGGAAAGAATATATATAAAAAAAAGTGGAAGAATACATATCAAAAGACAGAAAACAGAACATTCCATAGCCCAACTCACCAACCAGTCTGAGAACTGACCAAACTAACCCATCCAACAGTCTGCGGTAAAAACAGGGGTTTAGTTAGCACACATTTGCAAACTCTTGCATTTGGTCAGTTGGCAGACTGGTTGGTGAGTTGGGCTATGGAATGTTCTGTTTTCTGTCTTTCATGTGAGAGCCCTTCCATGTGCTCCTTGCTGCGAAGGCCAGTTATAGGTGGGGGCAGGGGCCATTTGTTTTTAAATATATATATATTTATATAGTGACATTGGGGATTGTTCAGCTCAAGTGGATAGATGCGTTTTGGTGCAGTGAGTCCACATCAGAGAGGCATTTATAGTTAAGGGCCTGGTAGCCCACATTTAGAGGGAAAAACAAAAACAAAAGTCCATCCAGGAATCCCACACAGGGGTCCAAGCTTCAATTAAATACACAAAATCCAAATAAAAATGCTAGCCCACCTGGCTACTCTTCAGCAGTAATGCTGCTATAGATACAGGCCCCTCAAACAAGCTGCTTGGATGCACACAGTCTTAGGCTCCTTGGACGCACACAGCCTTGAAGCCCTTCAATGGACACAGCTTCTATTCTCACACAGAGACACTTACTAGCAGCCACTGCTCCACCTTCACCTTCCTCCACTCTCCTTCTGCTCTCACCAGCCCCTCCTTATATGGGCTGTCTGCACCTGGGCACACACCCTGCTGACTGTCCACAAGACCCGGACACAGGGTTGGAGATCCCGTCCCACCCAAGACTCTGAAGGATCTCCAAACTACAGAGCCCCATAGGGAACTAGCAAAACCTGGAGAAAACTGCCAGAGCAGTTCTCTCTGTTTCAAATTTACGCTCTGTAGCTCTGCAGTCAGCCAATATGCAGACTCTGTGTCCACTTTAACCCCATTTTCATAGGGACAGAGCCTTGCTCTACCACATAACCCCCCCCTTTTGTTTCGATCCGGAGGGAGAAACACCTGCACCCACCATAGCAGTTGGGACACCTCTGTGCTGGCCATTAGCCACGTGGGCCCAACCCTTTTTTCGGGAGTGCTTCCAGGTACGTCCCACCTTGGATCTTGACAGGGTCCTATAATTCCGTATACTCTGCCTTCCCTCTCTGCTCTTGGGGTTCCTGAGCATACTCTCCTCTCTTGGGGGAACTCTGCCTTCCCTGATCCTACCTTTCAGCTTACAGAAGTCAGTTTTATCTTTCACCACAGTACTTTCAGGTTCAAAAACCCCTCTCTGGTTACCCATGGCAACCACGTCACTTTTAACAGCACCAAACATTAGCAGATCATACATTTCAATGACGCTCTGTCGAATACAATCAGTGCCATCTATCTCAGTACTTGTTAGAACCAGACCTGAGGAGGGACAAAACACAGGCAAGTGATTACACCCCACGGGTCCATAGCACAGCTTCACCTCACCTGTTGTCCAACACTCCATGGGTAACTGATCTAACAAATGACACTGATCCAAGCACAAACTACTTCTTTCTGATGTACACATTACATTGTTGCAGCAACCAACATTAGCACTTTCCTTTACAGTGTCTCCGGGTACTTTAAGTTGTACCTCTTTGAGTGATGGAAAGCATCTCTGCTAGTGCTGCGTCTATTTTGGGCCCTTCCTTCTCATGAGGTTTAGCGGGTGAGACAGTATCCACGCCCTCTATTGACCACTGCTCAGCCGCACCTCGGACCACACCAGCAGAGATGTTTATAGTCACTGCACCAGCCGGAGAGACCTTTGATGTCTCCAACAGTTCTCCTGGGCGCCTTCCATACCACTCAGTAACTGGGAGCACCCTCTCAGAGAACCTCAAGACTATCTGCCACACTGTTAATAAACATTTAAAAAAAAGGAAAAGGTTTTGGGACTTTTAATGATGCTAGCACCAAAGGGATGCTTGCCTCCATCCTGGTCATTGGTTATAAAAAATGGAGAAGAAGTGGGACTTTAAATGAAGCACACAGCAGCACAACGCAGGTTAAGTGACCAAAATTCATTTATTTGGTATAATCCATGGTGTATAAAAAACATTTTGGGCATCCAACCTCTAAAATGCTGTGGGCATCAAGCCTCTATATAGTAAACCATGGATTGATTATACATAGGATACACATAAGTTGCACAATAAGTCATGATCCATTGTCACACAGAGAGCAGAGATAACAGTCAACATACATGTGTACAATTATTACTGTGATTAGACCCACAGAGAGCCATGAAGATTAGGACAAATAATGCAGATAATAAAAGGATTTAATGCCATGACAGATACTTATGGAGGTAAATGGAATCATTGAAATCTTGGTATTCCAGGATGTGTGAAGATTGGTAATAATCAAATCTCTACGCGTTTCGGGGTATAGCAACCGCTCATCAGGAGCATACGTCATGGAATGATTCTAAAAAAATGTATTTTTATAAAAAAAAAAAAAAAAAGTTTTCAGTAAATAAACAGGAATTGAAAAAAGGTTTTATATACAAATATTTAACTTGTATAAAATGAGTTAAAGGTTGTGCGTCAAAACTCACGTCTGCATCAGCGATCCAATGAAACAGTATCCAGAATCGCAGAGAGCTGCAATGCAAAGCCGCCCGACGCCAGGGTGGTCTGCGGGAATGAGAACAACAGCCATAGGCAAAACCATTGCTGGTAGGTGCAATGAGTGTAGGATGCGGACCTCTGTGTGGGAAACCTATATGAAACAAATCATAGTGATGTGTGTGGGTGTGTGAAAGCGAAACAAATATAAAAAAAAAAAAAAAGGAGTGATGCGAGGACAAAGATTGAAATAGGGAGAGAGAAAGTGGGATAGGAAAGGGTGGAGATGAAGCAAAAATAAAAATAAAAATAGGTAAAAAAAAGGAAAGGAATAATACCTGGACGGTGTTTTTGATATCGCTGATCTGTCTGCATTTGCTCACCTCCGTTGGCTGCGGTGGTTCACGTGGGTCTCCTACCCCTCTCCCTGCCCATGGTTGTCAGGGAGGGGGCGGATGCATAGTCCTTCCCTCTCTGCATCACGTCACATCCGCCGGTCGCAGGGCGTCCTTGTGGCGCTATGTCTCCGGCGATGTGTCGCTGTTCGGTGGATACACTGGGGAGATGGACTGGCGCTAATCGCCCGACGGCTGAGCCGCCCAGGTGAAAGTGCTCCACTCCCAGGTGCTGTCTGCTGACTTGATGTGGGGGGTTGGGCCATGATGGAACACCTATATAGGCATCTCCAAGGCTGGCCTTCACACACTGCACTTTCCTTCCTGTTCATCATCACACTCACATGCATGAAGTTGTCCACTCTGTGCACACCAGGTATTATTCCTTTCCTTTTTTTACCTATTTTTATTTTTATTTTTGCTTCATCTCCACCCTTTCCTATCCCACTTTCTCTCTCCCTATTTCAATCTTTGTCCTCGCATTACTCTTTTTTTTTTTTTTTTTTATATTTGTTTCGCTTTCACACACCCACACACATCACTATGATTTGTTTCATATAGGTTTCCCACACAGAGGTCCGCATCCTACACTCATTGCACCTACCAGCAATGGTTTTGCCTATGGCTGTTGTTCTCATTCCCGCAGACCACCCTGGCGTTGGGCAGCTTTGCATTGCAGCTCTCTGCGATTCTGGATACTGTTTCATTGGATCGCTGATGCAGACGTGAGTTGACGCACAACCTTTAACTCATTTTATACAAGTTAAATATTTGTATATAAAACCTTTTTTCAATTCCTGTTTATTTACTGAAAACAATTTTTTATTTTTTTAGAATCATTCCATGACGTATGCTCCTGATGAGTGGTTGCTATACCGCGAAACGCGTAGAGCTTTGATTATTACCAATCTTCACACATCATGGAATACCAAGATTTCAATAATTCCATTTACCTCCATAAGTATCTGTCATGGCATTTAATCCTTTTATTATCTGCATTATTTGTCCTAATCTTCATGGCTCTCTGTGGGTCTAATCACAGTAATAATTGTACACATGTATGTTGATTGTTATCTCTGCTCTCTGTGTGACAATGGATCATGACTTATTGTGCAATTTATGTGTATCTTATGTATAATCAATCCATGGTTTACTATATAGAGGCCTGATGCCCACAGCATTTTAGAGGTTGGATGCCCAAAATGTTTTTTATACACCATGGATTATACCAAATAAATGAATTTTGGTCACTTGACCTGCGTTGTGCTGCTGTGTGCTTCATTTAAAGTCCCACTTCTTCTCCATTTTTTATAGTTAATAAACATTGGTGGCACCGATACCATTCTTAATCAAGGCTTCTGTCAGACAACCATCACAAACGCTCGTTCCTGTGTGCCAGCCAGACGTACGGTAAGAACGAGCGAGCCCCGGACTAGGCACGCACGTAACGCAATCGTACGAACGAGTGCACGTCAGCGTGTGCACGTTCGCACGCCAACGAATCACGGCGCGAGGCGCCCTATTTAAATGATCAGCATACTAGTATCAGTGCTGGATTGTCTCAGCTCCTTCCGGAACCCTTGCTGTTGCCTTGTTCACTTGACCCTGATCTTGAACCTCTGCCTTCCTCGACTACCCTCTCGGATCATCCCTGCATCTCTGCCTGCCTCTGCTTCCTGTACTGAACCCGGCTTGGACTTCTGACCACGGCTCCGTCTCCCGATTCTGTACCTCGCTGACAGTTTGTTGCCAACCTCCGCCAGTCCCGGACAACAAATCTGCCTGCCGATTGTGTACCTTGCTGCCAGTACGTTGCCAACTCCTGCCTGTCTTTGACCCTGCAAGTATCCCTGCTGGAATTCTCCTGAACCCATCCAGTGATCAGCGTCCCATCTCCTTTACGAAGACTTCCGTGTTCCTGATCCTGCCAGCAGGCACCTGCACCCTTCCGCCACCCTAGCAGCCCTGTCTCAACCTCCAGGGGTGCTAGGACCGGGACCGTGCAAGAGGCCGCCCTCATCATTTCAGACTCCGCTGTAAGGTACGTGACAGCTTCCCAGCACGGCCTGTACCACCTGGCTCCACCCATTGGTACTACGCAGCATCACCTGGTCCGACTGCGGTGGAGACACCCAAGTGTACAATGAGTGCGTTTTTACCAACTCCAGCATTTCAAGTAAGGTCTCTGTCATCTCTAAACATCCCATGTCTAAATACCAGACCTTTCTAGGGACTTTTCCCCTGTCCAAGACATGGAGGGGCTCATCCACTGCAGCTTGTGAGGTTGAAACATTTGAAGAGACCTCCAACTCCTTGGGAGGTACCCCTCATCACAGCCTGTTGCTCCCCTGGAGCGCTGTCAGACACGTCTCACACTTATCCCTTCTGCACCAGTGTCAGTGAGCTGCTGCAGGTCATTACAAGTTACATTGTCACCTTGACACTTGAGCTGTTGGGCTGTGGACAACACATCTGCTATGCCAGCACCCTGAACAGTTCCTTCAGACTGAAGGCCATTAACCTTCGCAGGGACAAACGTGTCCTTGACCACCAGCCGATCTGTGATCCCTCCATTGGGCATAGCAGGTGTTATGTCCACCACATTATTTAATATTGCGATTGCATTCTCATACCAATTATCCCAGTCTATTGTGGTTCCATCACCTACTCTAGAAGACCCCACAGGAACCTGGGATTTACTAGCCAAAACATCACCTGTGTCATTTCTATACATATCCCCTTGGGTTGACACATCATCTGACAAGGCAGGCTGTAATACATGCTTTTGGCCTACCTGCTCTGGGGGCGCTACTGACACACACAGCTCTGCACTTTCAGCTTTTGCAGGCTGAATTAACCCCTTGACAACTGGGTTACACTTAGGGTTGTGGGGCTGCACCCGCACACTCTCACTGTGTGGCTCAGTCTTCCTTTGTTTCACCAGAGTAGCACCCCAACCATCCTGGAAAACCTCTGGCTCCAACACATGGAGACCCCATGAGACTTCCATGGACAATCCTGCGCTTCTGATTGTCACGGGAGATATCCTACTCCCATCATTGGTAGCGAACACATTTCCAACATTTTCAGACATGACATTAAAGGGAACACATTTTTCAATGACATTATCATCAATACCATCACATTTGTCAGCATAACCATCAGAATTTTCATTACATGTAGACATAACTGCTACTTTTGTGGATTGTCTATTACCCACCACAGCCTGTGAGCCTCTCCTCACATCACCCTCTATCTTTAAAGGGGAACTCTTTCCTCCTTGGGCAGCTCCATAGCTGACCTGGGAATCTCTCTGCTCCGTCACTGCAAGCTCCTCTGAAGTTTCCCTGTCTGCAGCACCTGTCACTAGGGAACATGGCACAAGAACAGTTTTGGTCACCCCTAGTTTAACCTCTCCAGCACTCTGCTGTATTATAGCAGGCACATGCATAGTCCCCATGTCCATTTGAGTCTTTAACCTTGTTGTCAGCTGGGCTTCACCATGTGCCTCCCCATTGCTCCGGGTAGCACACTGCAGCAAATCTATGTCCATTTGCACTGCGGATCTCCCCGCTGGACACACTCCCATGTCACTAGGTCCAGTCCCACAAACAGAAACAGTCTTACCATGTTCAGTGGCTGGCATCATATCCTTCACTTGAGAGCGCTGTCTCTCAGCTGCATCCATACCAGCTACTTCCTCTGTGTGGCCACAGGACGACACTGCAGCCTTTCTAGACTCTTCAGCGTTGTTCCAGAACCTTGGGCAAGTAAAAATTCCATGTCCCACTTGACCACATTCCAAGCATGGTACTGGTAGCTGAACTTTACTTTCTTGGAATCTCCTTGATAACTGGCTCTCTGTTGCCATGGGATACCACTGGTTATGACCATCAGCAGACAGACTCCTTGGATCCCCGACATCCCTGTTGGCCTGGACGTTGCTTCCACAGATGACCATATTCCTCTTTTTCACACACTGTTGTCCACCTGGATTCCTGTTACCAGGGGAAACTTCTTTCACTTCCCATTTAACTGGGGATGACATGGATTAATTTACCCCAGGTCACAGAGATTGCACACTTGGACAAATTCTCTGGCGTGACTGGGGCATGTGGTGAAATACCCTCTAGCCATAGAACCCTTTCCCTTGCTTCAGCAAGAATTGCTCCCTTTTTCTGTTTTGACCGCCCCATCCTTGCTGTCTTACACACAGCAACTTGCAACACACTTCACAGCAGAGAGAGAGAGAAAAAAAAAAGTGCTTCTCTTTTCACAGGTACACAACCTGCATGCAACACAGTCCATCAAACTTTTGTGCAATGCTGTTCGCCTGGCTGCCACACACAGCTAGCAGTAGTTCCTGATGCGACTCACCATGGAGCAAGGACCCGGATTCCACCGTCTACATGCCCGCATTCTCCACCACTTGTGACATTGGGGATTGTTCAGCTCAAGTGGATAGATGCGTTTTGGTGCAGTGAGTCCACATCAACGAGGCATTTATAGTTAAGGGCCTGGTAGCCCATGTTTATTAAAGGGAAAAACAAAACAAAAGTCCATCCAGGAATCCCACACAGGGGTCCAAGCTTCAATTAAATACACAAAATCCAAATGAAAATGCTAGCCCACCTGGCTACTCTTCAGCAGTAATGCTGCTATAGGGAACAGGCCCCTCAAACAAGCTGCTTGGATGCACACAGTCTTAGGCTTCTTGGTCACACACAGCTTCAAGAGCTTCAACGCACACAGCTTCTGGCTCCTTGGACGCACACAGCTTCTATTCTCACACAGAGACACTTACTAGCAGCCACTGCTCCAACTCCACCTTCCTTCTTCTTCTGCTCTCACCAGCCCCTCGTTATATGGGCTGTCTGCACCTGGGCACACACCCTGCTGGCTGTCCACAAGACCCGGACACAGGGTTGGAGATCCCGTCCCACCCAAGACTCTGAAGGATCTCCAAACTACAGAGCCCCATAGGGAACTAGCAAAACCTGGAGAAAACTGCCAGAGCAGTTCTCTCTGTTTCAAATTTACGCTCTGTAGCTCTGCAGTCAGCCAATATGCAGACTCTGTGTCCACTTTAACCCCATTTTCATAGGGACAGAGCCTTACTCTGCCACAATATAAAAATATATATATGTGTATATATATATATATATATGTATATGTATATATATATATATATATATATATATATATATATATATATATATATATATATATACATACAGTTGTGCTCATAAGTTTACATACACTGGCAGGATTTCTGATTCCTTGGCCATTTTTCAGAGAATATAAATGATAACACAAAAACTTTTCTCTCATGTTTAGTGTTTGGCTAAAGTCATTTATTATCAATCACCTGTGTTTACTCTTTTTATATCATAATGACAACAGAAACTACCCAAATGACCCGGATCAAAAGTTTACATACCCCAGTTCTTAATACCATGTATTGCCCCCTTTTTTTTTTTTCAAATATAAAGTTTATTTAGGCAAAGGAAAGGGACTTGCCCCAGAATAATAACAAAAACAAACAACAAATCTATTGATTGAGGACGCAGCCTCACACAGCGTCAAAACTTGAAATGTTTCCACATTTACTATCCATGCGTGGACAATTATTATTCTATAGAGCTATGTAAACATTTCTTCAACATTGCTGTGTTCCTCATACATGTCTGGGTACCCCTCTCCTTTTGTCCCTTTTCTTTTATATTTTCCTCCCTTAATTAAAACATTGGATAAAGGAAAAAAGGGGGGGGGGAGAAGACGGGGAGGGAGAAAGGAAGGAAGGGGGGTGAGTTGGGCACAAGGAGGCGGCGAACACCCCAGAATGGGGCATACGTATTGAATTGGAGTTTCGGATGTCTTCAGGCATCCATCATAAGGCTCTGTCCTTCAGTGGAGAAAATAAAGATTACCCAGTTCGACCATATTTTGGTGTACAACTCATTTTTGTGTCTGGCTGTGAGAATGAGATCCTCCATCCTCCTGATGTCCTCTACCTTCCTTACCCACATGCCCAAGAATGGGGCTCTGGTTGACTTCCACAATAGTGGAATACAAGATTTTGCTGCATCTAATAAATGTCGGATCAGGGATTTTTTGTATTTTTTGGAGGGTTCTCCAGAAGTCCAAACAAAACGGCCCTTCTGGATTCATAAAATCTTCTGTTGAGGGCCACCGACCATTCACTGTAAAATGTGAAGTTTGGAAATACCCCCTTTCCCGTAGGGATTTGAAGGCTGGGTCCGTGTATCCAGGAATAAAATCTGGTGTTCCCAGAATAGGGCGTAGAGGGGAATTGAGTGATGTCAATCTTGAGCGTGTGAAAAGGGAAGAGCAGATTCTCGAGATCACACCTATTAGGGGGTGATTCTTTAACTCACGTGGTAGGGAGTTAAAGCACCAAGGCATTCTGTTTAAAGGTATATTACTTTGGATCTGCTCAAGTTGCGTCCATAGTTTAGTAGGATGGTGCCGAGTCCAATCTATGAGTCTGGTCAGGTGAGTTGCTTGCTGGTATTTACGGAGGTCTGGGACTGCCAAGCCTCCATAGATTTTGGGTAGTGTAAGCAGTCTTTTGTTGAGTCTGGGTCTTTTGTTTACCCAAATAAACTTAGAGAAGAGGGCACTCGTCTGGTCAAAGTAATGGGAGGGCAATTGAATCGGAAAGGCCTGTAATAGATATAGAAACTTCGGAAGTATGCACATCTTAAGGATGTTGCATCTACCAAACCATGAATGTAACCCTTTGCTCCATGTGGTAAGTAAATTCCGGACCTTAGATTGTAGGGGGGGGGAGTTCAGAGCATATATCTGTGACAGTGTAGGAGGGATGTGCGTACCCAAATATTTAAGGCTTGTATTTGTCCATTTGAAATTGAAACTTTCTTTAATGGAGGCCAGAAGTCGTGGGGGCAACCCCACACTTATGGCCTCTGACTTGGCAAAGTTGATCTTCATGTTGGAAATGTTGCCATAAATTTGAAATTCTTGTAATAGGTTGGGGATAGATATTAACGGATTAGTAAGGGTGAACATCATATCATCTGCATAAGCAGCGATTTTCTGCTGTGTCTCTCCCAAAGACACCCCTGTTATATCTGGGTGGGCGCGCACGGTCCGCAGGAAGGGTTCCAGTGACAGGGCAAAGAGGAGCGGCGACAATGGGCACCCCTGACGAGTTCCATTCCGGATCGAAAAGGGATCTGACAGGACTCCATTCACACGCACCCGCGCTGTGGGGTCCATGTAAACTGAGCTGATCCACCTAAGCATCCTGTCACCCAGTCCGACATGTCTCAAAACAGAGATCATGAAGTTCCAATCAACCCTATCAAAGGCCTTCTCTGTGTCCGTGCTTAGGAAGACACAGGGAGTGGAATTCTGATTCACTACATGTAGTATGTTTAGCACTTTGGTAGTGTTATCCCTAGCCTCTCTTGTGGGGACAAAACCAACCTGATCTAGGTCGATTAAGGAGGGAAGATATGTCTGGATTCTGGTGGCCAATATTTTCGTAAAAATCTTGAGGTCCAGGTTAAGTAATGAGGCCTATAACTTCCACATGCCGTCATGTCTTTCCCCTCCTTGGGAATTACCGCGGTATGTGCTGTCAAGGTGTCTCTAGGTATGCATGCTCCAGAGCCCAGTGAGCCGAAGAACCCCAGCATATGTTCCCCCAAAACCGGTAGCAGGGTTTTGTAATATTGGGCCGTAAAGCCATCTGGCCCCGGGGCTTTACCCACTTTCATTGAAGCTACCGCCTTCTGTATCTCTTCCAATACAATGTGCTCATCCATCAGCTCACTGAACTCCGCAGACAATTGGGGTAAACCAGATCTGCTCAGATAGTCATCTATATGTGTTTGTGGTGTGGGTGGTGTTTGTAGATTGTAAAGTGAGGAATAAAATTCCCTAAACTTGGTTGCTATCTTCTGTGGGTGTGTGACTCTCTGTCCAGAGGGTGCCAAAATACGGGGGATATAATTGGCCAGGGTCTGTTCCCTCAAAGAATTTGCCAGTAATTTTCCACATTTGTTTCCTGACTCGTACGTTACGCGACGACAAATTTGGAGCGCGGCTCTCGCCTTAAATTGCATTAAGTCCACTATTTTACTCCGTACCTGTTTAAGTTCTGCCTCTCCCTCTGGTGTCTGAGCGTGTTTATGTCTCGCTTCTGCTCTGTGTAGGTCATGAAAGAGAGACGTAAGTTGCTTTGAACGTTCCCTTTTAATACGTGCTCCGTGTTTGATTAGAACTCCGCGGATTACTGCCTTATGGGCTTCCCACACTATACCGGGGTTGCTGTCCAGGGTAATGTTAGTTCTGAAATAGTCTGTGACTTCTCGTGTAACATCTTTTAGCACTTCTTCATCCTGTAGGAGGCTTTCATTTAGTCTCCATGTTTTGGACCTAATGGTCGTGTTGTCTGTCGGGGCATACGTCAGCATAACAGGGGCATGGTCAGACCATGTGATTGACCCAATTTTGGAGTCACGAAGGGCATGTAGTTGGGCATGTGGGAGAAGAAAGTAGTCTATCCTCGAGTAGTGTTTGTGCGGGTTCGAATAGAAGGTATAGTCACGTTCAGTCGGGTGGAGAAGTCTCCAAGCATCAATCAATTGTGCTCTGTGTAGTGTCCTGGATATTTGTTTCCGAATGTTAGGTGTTATAGATGAATTCCCGGAGGAGGTATCCTCGGCGAGTATTAGTGGGACATTAAAGTCGCCGCCTACTATGAGGTGACCACTTGTAAACTCCAGGAGGGCCTCTATGGTTTTACGGAGGAAGTGGTCTTGGTGGCAATTAGGTACATAGATATTAGCGAGGGTCACCTGTACTCCACCAATCTCCCCCTTAAGGAACAAGAATCTACCCTCTGGGTCTGAGTTTATATCTGTACATTTCCAAGGAACCCTTTTTGAGATGAGTATGGACACTCCACGGGTCTTAGATGAACCATTGGTGGAATGATATGCCAGTGGGAAAAATTTATTCTTCAAAATGGGAAGGTTACCGCTTTTAAAATGTGTCTCCTGGAGTAGTGCCAGGTCCGCCCTATGGTGTTTTAGGTCATGTAAAAGCATCCTTCTCTTTTCGGGTATGTTCAGGCCTTTTGTATTTAGTGAGAAGATGTTCACCGCCTCCATGTTACCCGGTATAAAGAGAGATTTAGATTTAGATTTAAAAGGTCTAGAAATAGGGGGAAGGAGAGAGGGGGGGGGGGGGGCTGGTCAGAGTGGAGGGGGGGGGGGCGGGGAGGGAGAGCGAGTGAGAAGGGGGGGAAGGTAAGGAGAAACAAAAGATAGAGGATGGGAGGAGTAATTAGAAAGTGCTTAATCACACTTATAAACTCTATGTGGAGTATTCTAGATCAATAGTACAATGGTACTAGGACGCTCACCAGTACTAACTGGTAATCGAGCGCAGGCCTATTTGGGGTTGTGAAAAGAGATAGCCAGGTTTGAACTCACTGACCCCCCCCCCAAAAAACCCGCCATAAATCTGTATATGTCAATGTTATATTGAGAACGGCTATTGTACCTGGTCATGTAGGTACAGCATGGTCAAAACAAGTAACAGCAACTGCTTAGTAAACAGGTATATATCTTTTTGCAATCTGTGTGGCACACATAGTGCCCCAACCCGAGCATGATAACAATTGAAAACAAAATAAGAAAAAATTTGTTTCTATGATACCTACAAAAGGAAATGGGGGGAGCAGCCTCCGAACTCAAATTAAAAAAGCAAAAAAAAAAACCAAAAACCAAATTTAGCTAGAGGCCGCTTCCCCAGGTCCCCATGTGCACCTCTCAAATACACCCCTCTACGGGAGTAGATCTCATGGAGCTAAAAGCATCATAGCTATCTTCCCCTTCTGCAGGTGCGCCATTTCAATACGAAGTGGAAGCTTGTGCTGTGAGAGCGGTCATCATATCATTAGAATTTGTGAGGTAAGTTTATGCTTGAGCATTCACGTGTTATACTCCTATCTCCATAGTGGGCGGAGTCTCACTCAATCATAGTATAGCAGGGTTGTAAGTGCAGAGCATGGGACCTTCAACACGGGAGAAATTTCCAGTAGATCTCTCTTTTGCGTCCTTAACATCTCCTACAGTTCTGGCATACTTAATCCATTCCGAACACAGGCTTTGTAATGTTCCTACCTCCTTTATCTGGATTTCACATCACGGTATAGTTATGTCCCAAGGAGTAAAGGCCTCTTATATCCTGGTGGATCAGATCTAAATGCCTGTCAATCAGTGAGCATGTAGGCATCAGTTATGCACACATACAGGGGGTCAGTCAATAGGTCAACAACACTAGGAATGGTAATAATATGTCATGCTCAGGTAACAGATTGGTCTGGTATGGAGTAGCAACATCATGACTCACGTGTGCCCTCGTTGGAGGGTGCCCTGGACCTCCTTCTGGAATGTTGCTGGCGAGGCGGTTGATACCGATGAGCAGTGGCTCCCGATCTGCCTGTGGGGCGTGGTACAAGGGTCAGCCAATTAGGGACAGTGATCGGTTCTGACCCCAGAAAGGTAAAGAGGGCTGGCAAGTCCGCTGGAGTGCGCAGGGTAAAGGATGCTGTGGTATTCCGGAAAGTTACTGCCAGAGGGTATCCCCAGCGATATGTGCATCCCTGCCTCCTTGCTAGCTCCAAGACAGGTTTCAGCATAGCTCTTCTTAATAGCGTGGCTCTGGATAGATCTGGGAGGATCTTGATCTCGGCGCCATCGAACATTACCTCCCCTTGTTCCCATGCTTTGCGGAGTATAAGATCCTTCTGGGTGTATCAGTGGACCCTACAGAGTACATCCCGGGGTCTGTCTGGATCCGTGGGTCTTGGACTGAGCGTCCTGTGTACGTGGTCCAGTTCGATGGATGGTGGCGGGGTGTCCAGGATCCCCTGAAAGATGGCCGTCACTGTTGCCTTCAGGTCTTCAGTTCCAGTGGCCTCTGGGAGACCCCTCAGCCGCAAGTTATTGCGGCGGCTGCGGTCCTCCAAGTCCTCGAGATGGAGCTGCAAATCCACCGCCGCGGAAGCCTGCGTCTCTTGTGAACGCTCTAGGTCAGACACCCGTTGTGTGAGGGCACTGACTGAGCTTTCTCCTGCGTCCATTCAGTCTGCGATCGTCTGCATCTCCTCTCGAATCTCTTGTATGTCTCTGGTACGGGCCTCCTCCACTCGCTGGATAAGGGCCTCAATGTCAGACTTGGATGGTAGGGCCTCAAAGTCAGCTTTAGTGGGGAGTGCCTGTAGAATGGCGCGGATATCATCAGGTATGTCTCTTCCGTACCTCGTCGAGTTCGCCATTTCTGTATGAGGGTCTCCTGTGGATTCCAGAGGACACTCAGAGCTGTCAAGCGAAGATGGGGGTGTAGATACTGGCAGTATAGCAGTTTCTGCTGGACAACGTGCATGTGGTGCTGATACAATGGCGCCCGGTGAGCTCCTCTGGGAGTCCGGAAAATAGCTCCGTATACTGCTCCGTGGGGTGACATTCCGGATGCCACTAGCCGATGTTCTCGTCCTGTACTTCTTGCAGGTTGGCATGCCGCATTAATCGAGAGTTTAGCCGTCGTTTTGTGCGGGCAGGGTAGTGGGAAGCCAGGAGCTCTCTAGAAATGCTTCCTCACACGGCCATCGCTAAGCCACGCCCCGTATTGCCCCCTTTAACATCAATGACAGATTGAAGTCTTTTGTGGTATTTGTGGATGAGGCTCTTTATCTTCTCAGATGGTTCCTCTTGGTAAAAATCCTCCCGTTCCTGTAAATTCTTGGGCTGTCTTCCATGAACGGCACGTTTGAGATCTCCCCAGAGGGGCTCAATGATATTGAGGTCAGGAGACTGAGATGGCCACTCCAGAACCTTCACTTTATTCTGCTGTAGCCAATGACAGGTGGACTTGGCCTTGTGTTTTGGATCATTGTCATGTTGGAATGTCCAAATACGTCCCATGTGCAGCTTCCTGGCTGATGAATGCAAATGTTCCTCCAGTATTATGTGATAACATTCGGCATTCATCTTGCCATCAATTTTGACCAAATTTCCTGTGCCTTTGTAGCTCACACATCCCCAAAACATCAGCAATCCACCGCCGTGTTTCACAGTAGGGATGGTGGACCTTTCATCATAGGCCTTGTTGTCTCCTCTCCAAATGTAGTGTTTATGGTTGTGGCCAAAAAGCTAAATTTTGGTCTCATGACTCCAAATGACTTTGTGGCAGAAGGTTGGAGGCTTGTCTCTGTGCTGTTTGGCGTATTGTAAGCGGATACTTTGTGACATTTGCGTAGTAATGGCTTTCTTCCGGCGACTCGACCATGCAGCCCATCTTTCTTCAAGTGCCTCCTTATTGTGCATCTGGAAACAGCCACACCACATGTTTTCAGAGAGTCCTGTATTTCACCTGAAGTTATTTGTGGGGTTTTTCTTTGCATCCCGAACAATTTTCCTGCCAGTTGTGGCTGAAATTCTAGTTGGTCTACCTGACTGTGGTTTGGTTTCAACAGAACCCCTCATTTTCCACTTATAGTTTGAACACTGCTGATTGACATTCTCAATTCCTTGGATATCTTTTTATATCCCTTTCCTGTTTTATACAGTTCCACTACCTTTTCCCGCAGATCCTTTGACAATTCTTTTGCTTTCCCCATGACTCAGAATCCAGAAACGTCAGTGCAGCACTGGATGAAAGATGCAAGGGTCTGTCAGGAGTCCAGAAACTCATTGACCTTTTATACACACACACTAATTACAAGCAAACAGATCATAGGTGAGGATGGTTACCTTTAACCTCCCTGGCGGTAAGATTATGTCAGATTTTTTTTATCTCAAAGCGATACAATTGTTTTGCATAGAAATTTGGCGTTTTATATTGTAGGCCTGTAATTCTTAGCAATAACACACTTAAATCTATCCACCAAGAGTGGATAGATTTATAATAATAAATTAAAATAAATATCCCCACGATTCACTATTGCTTAATTCTGCAAGTGTTCTAATTTACTATCGCTGTTTTCTAGCTGGTCTAAAGCCACTTTTGACATAAAGGGACACTTTTTGGTTGCTATGGACAATCTCAAGTTTCCAGGCAGAAAGAACAGTATATATAATATAAAACTGCATGCAGGGCACTGGACAAAGCATTGGGGACAAAAGGGATGTGAGATAATTTCAAACAGTACTGTAATCTGTAAGATTACAGTACTGTATGTGTTATGATTTTTACATTTTTTAATTTGCCGCCAGGCTCCGCTCCCGTGCGTTGCGACGCTCGCAGGGAACGGAGCCTGGCACAGAGAGGCTTCGGGAGGAGGACAGAGCCCGTAGACAGTGCGGGGGGGACATCGCAGGATCCTGGGGACAAGGTAAGTATACCCCACCAGGATCCTGCAATGTAATCCCGAGTGTGGCTCGGGGTTACCGCTAATGGGACTGAAATTTAACCCCCAGCCACACTCGGGAAAACCGCCAGGGAGGATAATAGCCATTCAAACCTCTTTGTGTCAACTTGTGCGCATGTTATCAGGCCAAAATCACCAGGGTATTTAAACTTATGAGCACAACTGTGTATATATATATATAGATATAGATAGATAGATAGATTAGTTTCTAGTGACATAAATGTCACAAGGTGGTTTACATATACATACATTTAGTGTGTTTATAGAGTTCCAGTTGCTATTGTTACTGGGTTATATATTGCTTTGGAAAGGGGCACAACATATATATCACGTCTTCTAAGGTTCTATAATAACTAATCAATATTTCTGTGACTATTATGTTAATTGCCTCTAGATGGCGCATGTGTGCTTACTTGTTCATTTATTTCCCCATCATGCATTATTACATGCTAGCTTCCTGTTTTTCTTCTTGCTGAGCTGACAGAAGAAGAGTGCTAAAGCGCCTGAAAAACGCCCCAGTGTGAAAGGGGTCTCAGTGTAAAAGCACTCGGGCTTTCACATTGGGATTGCAGATGAGGCTTCTTTCAAGCGCTTTATAGGCACTATTTTTAACGCTAAAACGCCTGAAAAACACCCCAGTGTGAAAGGGGTCTTAGTTTCAAGTCATGTTTGTTTTAAATGTAATTCACTGTATGTCTGATTTGTCCTGCATAGTTGTTATCTTTATTTAGTTCTATGTTGTTGATGTGAGAGCTTGATATGTACATTAAACATCAATGATATAAGAACCTCAGCCTTCTCATTGTGACTAGGGGTGGAATAGTAGAACTTTTGCCCTCTTGTGAGCTAAGAGAGGAGGGTTTGTATCTTGAAGATTCTTGATAGATGGCTTACTTTACACACAAAAAACACTTTAAACCTTGAGAGAAATCACTGTTCTCCTGTCAGCTCAGCAAGAAGAAAAAACAGAAAGCTAGAATGTAATAATGCATGATGGGGAAATAAATGAACACATGCGCCATCTAGAGGCAATTAAGATAATAGTCACAGAAATATTGTGCTTGCCAGTGTTCGTTCTATCTCTCTATCTATCTATCTATCTATCTATCTATCTATCTATCTATCTATCTATCTATCTATCTATCTATCTATCTATCTATATAAAAATACCCTATCAACATCATAGTGAGCTTAGTGGTCCAGCAAGGTTTGTATAACAAGGTTAGTGAGGCCTACATGGAATAGTACCCATGTGGAATGGATATTTAAATGTGTAGGTGCATAGTCAGGGCTGGCCCAAGACATTAAGCTGCCTGGGACCAGGAATAAAAAGCTGCCCCCCCCACAATAAAATTACGCCCACCAAAAGGCCCCCACATCCATTATTTTATATCATGACAAGTAAAACTAAAATTAAATTTATCAGGAAGTCAGATTTAAATGCAACAGTGGTGGTGGGGTTCAGTCAGAGGCAGTGGTGGCAGAGGGTTAGACATAAGAAGGGGTGGCAGGGGGGTTTAGACACAGGCAGGGGTGGCGGGGGGGTTAGATACGGGTGGTGGTGGGGGGTTAGACACGGGCAGGGGTGGTGGGGGGGTTTGGACACAGGGGTGGCGGGGGGGTTTGACACAGGCAGTTTAGGCGGGGGGTTTAGACACAGGCAGGGGTTTGAATTTAATGCCCATAATGACTGGCCAGTCTTTTTTTCTTTTCTACCTGTGCATAGTTGCCAACGTTGTAAAAAATTTTTTAGGGACACCTTTTTGGCTGTAGGCGGAGTCTTGGTATAATTAGGGGGCGGGGCATGCATTTGTAGGCGTGGCACAGGGGGAAGTCAAAATTAGGCACGCAGCGGTGAAAAATGGGCGTGGTTTACGTGAAAAGTGGGCGTATCTTAAATGGGCGTGGCTCAAAGGGGGTGTGGTTAGAGTCTGAGATGAATGAGGGATGAGGGGGAAAGGGATGGAGAGACAGCAGCCCCAGATCCTACACAACAATGAAAATATGTGTATTCTAGAAAGTTTAACAATCAGATAAAGATACTCAAAACACCTGGTGTTAGCACTTCAATCATCCCGGCACCATGGTTGTTATGGTGTCAGGATGATTGAAGTGCATTATTTCTATTATTACATTGTAATATAAAATGAAATCATTCAACTCACCATAATGCCAAATCAGTGGGATCTCTGAGCATTTAACCTGCCGTCCATCCTTGCATCAGGTGCCCCCAGCGGAGCCCCCCTTACATCAGATGTCCCCAGCGGTGCCCCCTCACATCAGATGTCCCCAGCAGAGCCCCCCTTACATCAGGTGTCCCCAGCGGTGCCCCCCCTTCCCCCCTTAGATCAGATGTCCCTAGCGGAGTCCCCCCTTACATCAGATGTCCCCAGCGGTGCCCCCCTTACATCAGATGTCCCCAGCAGAGCCCCCCTTACATCAGGTGTCCCCAGCAGTGCCCCCCCTTCCCCCCTTACATCAGATGTCCCCAGCGGAGCCCCCCTTACATCAGATGTCCCCAGCGGAGCCCCCTTACATCAGATGTCCCCAGCGGAGCCCCCCTTACATCAGATGTCCCCAGCGGAGCCCCCCTTACATCAGATGTCCCCAGCGGAGCCCCCCTTACATCAGGGGTCCCCAGCGGTGCCCCCCTTACATCAGATGTCCCCAGCGGAGCCCCCCTTACATCAGATGTCCCCAGCAGAGCCCCCCCTTACATCAGGTGTCCCCAGTGGAGCCCTCCATAAATCAGGTGTGCCCAGGGCTCCGGTTACCTGCAGTAGTACTAGACGGGGTAAAGTGACAATCTTTGACAATCTGTGTATCTATGACAGGGTAGAATACACAGGACTCTCAGATACTCGCAGGCCATGCTGGGACTTGTGGTGTGCAGTAACCAACCCAGAGCTCCAATTCCTCCAATACAGATCACCCGCTGTTCTTCCTGCTCCGCCCACTGATGACTGTACACTACACAGAGGGTGAGGCTTCACTGTGTGCAGAGAACCTGCCCCCAACTGGAAGGAACGCACACCCCTGGGACACAAAGTTACACACGCGCACATGTGGTGCATCAGGGTGGGAGGGGCTGCGGGGTTTAACTGGGTGAGAGGGGTTGGGCGGCTTCACACAGTAGGCTTTGTGTTACAGCCACCCGGCCGGCTCCGCCTCTTGTTCTTGGTCTTTGGGAAAATGGTGGCCGGCGGAGACATTGTCTCCGTCAGCCACAGACCTCTAGCGGAGGCGGCGGGGAGCCACAAAAAATTGGGAAAAAAATAATTTCCCGGGGCATTTACCGGGAAATGCTAAAGTCGTGAAAAAGGTCCGAATCCCGTGAATGTCCCGGGAAATTCGGGACAGTTGGTAAGTATGCTTGTGCCTATACCCTCTTGTCTCTAAAACAAATAGTACAGCAAATCTGCAGATTTACAAGAATAGTCTCCACTTATCTACGTGGATAGAAGGGGTTTATAACAGTACTCACTAAGAGACCCTCCTCCTCTCTTCTCTTCTCTGTGGGTTTTATCTGACCCTACCATGCGCCTCTGACCCAGGTCACCCACAAGGAGTCAACACTGGGAACTGCAGAGAATTCTCCCTATCCACACACAGTCCAACCCGTGAAGGGAACACAAACACATTCACACACGTTACCCAACCAGAAAGGTCAGAGTGGTCTGGTTTCCTTGAGAACCGACAGATACATAGTTGCCAACAGTCCCGATTTTCCCAGGACAATCCCGATTTTGGGACCCTCGTCCCGATCAGAGGCCGTCCCGATTCGGGATTTTGCCTTTTTTGTCCAGGGAAATCGGGAATGTTTGGTTTTGCAGCAGCTGGCTCCAACAAAATGGTCGCCGCCGCTAGATCGTTCCCCTTGTGTTCAGT
Source organism: Lithobates septentrionalis (assembly GCA_037952835.1). Lineage (NCBI taxonomy): Eukaryota > Metazoa > Chordata > Amphibia > Anura > Ranidae > Lithobates > Lithobates septentrionalis. Next base: position 193,814 of record JBBDGP010003758.1, read on the forward strand.
GGAGAGGGGAGGGGGCTCGATCCATGCAGCCAATAAATCGGCTTCTCTCTTCACAATACTGAAGCCGGGGTTAGCTGCATAGATCGGCCCCCTTTCTTCTGCTCTCACTCTCAGTGTAAAGGCGCCCAGGCAGTGATGTAACTCTCTGCCTGGGCACCTTTACACTGAGTGAAGAGTTGTGTACGATGTGTATGATGCACAGCAATCCTAGTGACAATGGACAGTCATTCTCTGTCACTAAGGGGAAAGCTGCAGCTAGGAACCTTAGCAGCTGGGTGCAGTTTCTGGGGGAACTCTTTGCGGAACGGAGAGTTTTTGTGTCAGAGATAGAGGGGTGTGATCAGTGTGCAGGTGTACGCTGTCCCCCTCCCCATACTCCACCTATGTGTATTCTGCGGATGTCACAGCTCCGGACACTGATAGAGATGTGGCAAACAGACAGGGGACAGTGACAGCTCACAGCCAGACTGACAGCTATTAGAATCCTCTTCCTGGCTGTGATGTAACTGTAATTTACAGGAGGGGGGTTAACTGTGTACAGGAGGGGGGGTTAACTGTGTACAGGAGGGGGGGTTAACTGTGTACAGGAGGGGGGATAACTATGCACAGGAGGGGGGATAACTATGCACAGGAGGGGGGATAACTATGCACAGGAGGGGGGGATAACTATGTACAGGAGGGGGGATAACTATGCACAGGAGGGGGGATAACTATGCACAGGAGGGGGGGATAACTATGCACAGGAGGGGGGGATAACTATGCACAGGAGGGGGGGATAACTATGCACAGGAGGGGGGGATAACTATGCACAGGAGGGGGGATAACTATGTACAGGAGGGGGGTTAACTATGTACAGGAGGGGGGCTTAACTATGCACAGGAGGGGGGGTTAACTATGCACTGGAGGGGGGTTAACTGTGTACAGGAGGGGGGGTTACTATGCACGGGGGGGTAACTAGGGGGAGAGGGGTAACTATGTACAGGGGGAGAGGGGTAACTATGTACAGGGGGAGAGGGGTAACTATGTACAGGGGGAGGGGGTAACTATGTACAGGGGGAGGGGGTAACTATGGCTCTGCCTGGGACAGTGATGTAAGAACTGAGGCTGGGAACACTGGTGTAAGGATTGACTCTGCTGGAGACACCTGATGCAAGGAGGGACTCTGATGGGGCACCTGATGCAAGGACAGACTCTGTTGGGGGCACCTGATGCAAGGACAGACTCTGTTGGGGGCACCTGATGCAAGGACGGACTCTGCTGGAGAAACCTGATGCAAGGAGGGACTCTGCTGGAGACACCTGATGCAAGGAGGGACTCTGCTGGGGACACCTGATGCAAGGACTGACTCTGCTTGGGGCACCTGATGCAAGGACGGACTCTGCTGGGGGCACCTGATGCAAGGACGGACTCTGCTAGGGGCACCTGATTCAAGGACAGACTCTGCTGGGGGCACCTGATGCAAGGACGGACTCTGCTGGGGGCACCTGATGCAAGGGCGGACTCTGCTGTGGGCACCTGATGCAAGGATGGACTCTGCTGGGGGCACCTGATGCAAGGACAACCATGGCGCCGGGATGATTGAAGTGCTAACACCAGGTGTTTGGAGTATCTCTATTTGCTGTTTGTTAAACTTTCTAGAATACACATTTCTATTGTTGTGTAAGATCTGGGCCTGTTGTCCCTCCATCCCTCTTCCCCCCTTTCCCTCTCCATCCCTCATTCATCTCACACTCTAACCACACCCCCTTTGGGCCATGCCCATTTAAGCCATGCCCACTATTTTGCATACACCATGCCCATTATTCGCCGCGACACGCTTGGCGCGCCGCATTTTTGGTTTTTCCCATATGCCATGCCCACAAGCGCATGCCATGCCCCCTAATTATAAGAAGACTCGGCCTACAGCCAAAAAAGTGTCCCGAATTTTTTTTTTTACAATGTTGGCAACTATGCACATAGGAAAGGCAGAAATATAGCAAACTTAAGGACAGCTTACCTAGCCGGCATTTAGAGGTCTGCATTCCCGATGATCTCCAATCAAAGCTCGGTTCCTTCTGGAGACTCTGCCAAATCCTGATATCTGGCTCGCCAATTGTTATAGAAATTTCTGATTGGGACTCTAAAAATAATCGTTAATTCTGCAATTGCAGGAACAGATTCACAGGACGCAATCACTGTGTATAAAATGTCCGTTCTGACAAAATGTATTATTACATGTTATTTTATACATCGATAAGAAGGGGGAGGTGTGAGATGTTGTTAAAAACTAACAAATAGCAATTTGATATTAAAAGCTGGAGAATAGAACAATTGCAAAAGTAAAACCTTGAGGGGGGAGGGGGAGGAGAGACAGAGAGAGCTTCTAGTAGAAGATGTGTCTGTGTGTGAGGTGAAGGTTACAGAACACATTTCAACAGTCAGAACAAAATGGAGTCTCTTGTGCTTAATGAACAATACAGTGAATGTCCATGTCACTCCCGCTTCCCCCAATCCCCTATTTTGACAGCTAGCCGGGGATCATCTCCCCCTGCTAGTTGTCACAATCTGCAACAAACATGGCCATGCGGGGCTCCAGCCGTGTATTGACATCATTTTCTGTGTTCTGTGAATGGGAAAATTATAAACTATAAAGTCCCACAGCCTTTGTGGCTGTCAGCTTGTAGTTCTCAATGAGCTACCACGGCGGTGTTGAGTGCTGTGGTGGTTCATTAATGCTGTCGCAGTGTGAGGAGCGAGGGTCTCAGAGGAAGGAAGGGTCTCTGAGGAAGGAAGGGTCTCTGAGGAAGGAAGGGTCTTTGAGGAAGGAAGGGTCTCTGTGGAAGCAAGGAAGGGTCTCGGAGGAAGGAAAGGTCTCTGTGGAAGCAAGGAAGGGTCTCGGAGGAAGGAAGGGTCTCGGAGGAAGGAAAGGTCTCGGAGGAAGGAAGGGTCTCGGAGGAAGGAAAGGTCTCAGAGGAAGGAAGGGTCTCAGAGGAAGGAAGGGTCTCGGAGGAAGGAAAGGTCTCAGAGGAAGGAAGGGTCTCGGAGGAAGGAGGGGTCTCGGAGGAAGGAGGGGTCTCGGAGGAAGGAAAGGTCTCAGAGGAAGGAAGGGTCTCAGAGGAAGGAAGGGTCTCAGAGGAAGGAAGGGTCTCAGAGGAAGGAAGGGTCTCAGAGGAAGGAAGGGTCTCGGAGGAAGGAAAGGTCTCAGAGGAAGGAAGGGTCTCGGAGGAAGGAGGGGTCTCGGAGGAAGGAAAGGTCTCAGAGGAAGGAAGGGTCTCGGAGGAAGGAGGGGTCTCGGAGGAAGGAAGGAAGGGTCTCAGAGGAAGGAAGGAAGGGTCTCGGAGGAAGGAAGGGTCTCGGAGGAAGGAAGGGTCTCGGAGGAAGGAAGGGTCTCGGAGGAAGGAAAGGTCTCGGAGGAAGGAGGGGTCTCGGAGGAAGGAAAGGTCTCAGAGGAAGGGTCTCGGAGGAAGAAGGGGTCTCGGAGAAAGGAGGGGTCTCGGAGGAAGGAAGGGTCTCAGAGGAAGGAAGGGTCTTGGAGGAAGGAAAGGTCTCGGAGGAAGGAGGGGTCTCAGAGGAAGGAATGGTCTCGGAGGAAGGACGGGTCTCGGAGGAACGAAAGGTCTCGGAGGAAGGAAGGGTCTCGGAGGAAGGAGGGGTCTCGGAGGAAGAAAGGGTCTAGGAGGAAGGAAAGGTCTCAGAGGAAGGAAGGGTCTCGAAGGAAGGAAGGGTCTCGGAGGAAGGAAAGGTCTCGGAGGAAGGAAGGGTCTTGGAAGAAGGAGGGGTCTCGGAGGAAGGAGGGGTCTCGGAGGAAGGAAGGGTCTCGGAGGAAGGAAGGGTCTCGGAGGAAGGAGGGGTCTCGGAGGAAGGAAAGGTCTCAGAGGAAGGGTCTCGGAGGAAGGAGGGGTCTCGGAGAAAGGAGGGGTCTCGGAGGAAGGAAGGGTCTCAGAGGAAGGAAGGGTCTTGGAGGAAGGAAAGGTCTCGGAGGAAGGAGGGGTCTCAGAGGAAGGAATGGTCTCGGAGGAAGGACGGGTCTCGGAGGAACGAAAGGTCTCGGAGGAAGGAAGGGTCTCGGAGGAAGGAGGGGTCTCGGAGGAAGAAAGGGTCTAGGAGGAAGGAAAGGTCTCAGAGGAAGGAAGGGTCTCGAAGGAAGGAAGGGTCTCGGAGGAAGGAAAGGTCTCGGAGGAAGGAAGGGTCTTGGAAGAAGGAGGGGTCTCGGAGGAAGGAGGGGTCTCGGAGGAAGGAAGGGTCTCGGAGGAAGGAAGGGTCTCGGAGGAAGAAGGGGTCTCGGAGGAAGGAAGGGTCTCGGAGGAAGGAGGGGTCTCGGAGGAAGGAAGGGTCTCGGAGGAAGGAAGGGTCTCGGAGGAAGGAAAGGTCTCGGAGGAAGGAAGGGTCTTGGAGGAAGGAGGGGTCTCGGAGGAAGGAAGGGTCTCGGAGGAAGGAAGGGTCTCGGAGGAAGGAGGGGTCTCGGAGGAAGGAAGGGTCTCGGAGGAAGGAAGGGTCTCGGTCTCGGAGGAAGGAAAGGTCTCGGAGGAAGGAAGGGTCTTGGAGGAAGGAGGGGTCTCGGAGGAAGGAGGGGTCTCAGAGGAAGGAAGGGTCTCGGAGGAAGGAAGGGTCTCGGAGGAAGGAGGGGTCTCGGAGGAAGGAAGGGTCTCGGAGGAAGGAAAGGTCTCGGAGGAAGGAAGGGTCTTGGAGGAAGGAGGGGTCTCGGAGGAAGGAAGGGTCTCGGAGGAAGGAAGGGTCTCGGAGGAAGAAGGGGTCTCGGAGGAAGAAGGGGTCTCGGAGGAAGGAAGGGTCTTGGAGGAAGGAGGGGTCTCGGAGGAAGGAGGGGTCTCGGAGGAAGGAAGGGTCTCGGAGGAAGAAGGGGTCTCGGAGGAAGAAGGGGTCTCGGAGGAAGGAAGGGTCTTGGAGGAAGGAGGGGTCTCGGAGGAAGGAGGGGTCTCGGAGGAAGGAAGGGTCTCGGAGGAAGGAAGGGTCTCGGAGGAAGGAGGGGTCTCGGAGGAAGGAAGGGTCTCGGAGGAAGGAGGGGTCTCGGAGGAAGGAAGGGTCTCGGAGGAAGGAGGGGTCTCGGAGGAAGGAGGGGTCTCGGAGGAAGGAAGGGTCTCAGAGGAATGGCCAGACAGATACAGACGCTGCAGGACTGTGGCATTACATCCATCATCTGCTGATCGTGGGTGCAATGCTTACAGGTTTTCTACAAAAAAATTTAAAAAAAATAATAAATACATACTTTTTTGTAAAAGTGAACTTATCCTTTTAATAATTTACAAAGCGTGTTTTTATTTTTTTATTTTTTTTAACCTCCTAAAGGATTTACCCCCATAATGACCAGGCCATTTTTTTCAATACGGCACTGCATTATTTTAACTGACAATTGCACGGTTGTGTGACGCTGATCACAAATAAAATGTTTGTCCTTTTTTCCCACAAATAGAATTTGGTGGTATTTGATCACCTGGGGTTTTTTATTTTTTGCACTAGAAACAAAGAGCGACCGACAATTTTGAAAAAAAACAAAACAATATTTTATACTTTCTGCAATAAAACATCCAATAAAAAAAATCTATTTTCTTCATCGATTTAGACCAATATGTATTCTGCTACATGTCTTTGGTAAACAAAATCCCTATAAGGTCTGATTCACACCTATGCATTTTCAGTTTTGCAGAAACACCTTACAGCCCATGTAACCCACTACAGCCCATATAACACACTACAGCCAATTTAACCCACTACAGCCCATGTAACACCCTACAGCCCATGTAACCCACTACAGCCCATGTAACACCCTACAGTCCATGTAACCCACTACAGCCCGTGTAACACACTCCAGCCCATGTAACACCCTACAGTCCATGTAACACCCTACAATCCATGTAACCCACTACAGCCCGTGTAACACACTACAGTCCGTGTAACACGCTACAGTCCATGTAACACACTCCAGCCCATGTAACACCCTACAGTCCATGTAACACCCTACAGTCCATGTAACACACTACAGCCCATGTAACACACTCCAGCCCATGTAACACCCTACAGTCCATGTAACACACTCCAGCCCATGTAACACACTACAGTCCATGTAACACACTACAGCCCATGTAACACACTACAGCCCATGTAACACACTACAGCCCATGTAACACCCTACAGTCCATGTAACACACTCCAGCCCATGTAACACACTACAGTCCATGTAACCCACTACAGCCCATGTAACACACTACAGTCCATGTAACACACTACAGCCCATGTAACACACTACAGCCCATGTAACACACTACAGCCCATGTAACACCCTACAGTCCATGTAACACACTCCAGCCCATGTAACACACTACAGTCCATGTAACCCACTACAGCCCATGTAACACACTACAGCCCATGTAACACCCTACAGTCCATGTAACACACTCCAGCCCATGTAACACACTACAGTCCATGTAACCCACTACAGCCCATGTAACCCACTACAGCCCATGTAACACACCCCAGCCCATGTAACACCCTACAGTCCATGTAACACACTACAGTCCATGTAACACACTCCAGCCCATGTAACACCCTACAGTCCATGTAACACACTCCAGCCCATGTAACACACTACAGTCCATGTAACACCCTACAGTCCATGTAACACACTCCAGCCCATGTAACACACTACAGTCCATGTAACCCACTACAGCCCATGTAACACACTACAGCCCATGTAACCCACTACAGCCCATGTAACCCACTCCAGCCCATGTAACACCCTACAGTCCATGTAACACACTCCAGCCCATGTAACACCCTACAGTCCATGTAACACACTACAGCCCATGTAACACACTACAGCCCATGTAACACACTCCAGCCCATGTAACACACTACAGTCCATGTAACACACTCCAGCCCATGTAACACCCTACAGCCCATGTAACACCCTACAGTCCATGTAACACACTCCAGCCCATGTAACACACTACAGTCCATGTAACCCACTACAGCCCATGTAACACACTACAGCCCATGTAACACACTCCAGCCCATGTAACACCCTACAGCCCATGTAACACACTCCAGCCCATGTAACACACTACAGCCCATGTAACACACTCCAGCCCATGTAACACCCTACAGTCCATGTAACACACTACAGTCCATGTAACACACTACAGCCCATGTAACACCCTACAGCCCATGTAACACATGACAGCCCATGTAACACACTACAGTCCATGTAACCCACTACAGCCCATGTAACACATTACAGCCCATGTATCACACTACAGTCCATGTAACCCACTACAGCCCATGTAACCCACTACAGCCCATGTAACCCACTACAGCCCATGTAACACCCTACAGTCCATGTAACACACTACAGTCCATGTAACACACTACAGCCCATGTAACACCCTACAGCCCATGTAACACATGACAGCCCATGTAACACACTACAGTCCATGTAACCCACTACAGCCCATGTAACACATTACAGCCCATGTATCACACTACAGTCCATGTAACCCACTACAGCCCATGTAACCCACTACAGCCCATGTAACCCACTACAGCCCATGTAACACCCTACAGTCCATGTAACACACTACAGTCCATGTAACACACTACAGCCCATGTAACACCCTACAGCCCATGTAACACATGACAGCCCATGTAACACACTACAGTCCATGTAACCCACTACAGCCCATGTAACACATTACAGCCCATGTATCACACTACAGTCCATGTAACACACTACAGCCAATTTAACCCACTACAGCCCATGTAACCCACTACAGCCCATGTAACACCCTACAGTCCATGTAACACACTACAGCCCATGTAACACACTACAGCCCATGTAACACCCTACAGTCAATGTAACACACTACAGCCCATGTAACACACTACAGTCCATGTAACCCACTACAGCCAATTTAACCCACTACAGTCCATGTAACACACTACAGCCCATGTAACCCACTACAGCCCATTTAACCCACTACAGCCAATGTAACCCACTACAGCCCATGTAACCCACTACAGTCCATGTAATACACTACAGCCCATGTAACCCACTACAGCCCATGTAACCCACTACAGCCCATGTAACACCCTACAGCCCATGTAACACCCTACAGTCCATGTAACACCCTACAGTCCATGTAACCCACTACAGTCCGTGTAACACCCTACAGTCCATGTAACACCCTACAGTCCATGTAACACACTCCAGCCCATGTAACACACTACAGTCCGTGTAACACCCTACAGTCCATGTAACACACTCCAGCCCATGTAACACACTACAGTCCATGTAACCCACTACAGCCCATGTAACCCACTACAGCCCATGTAACCCACTACAGCCCATGTAACACACTACAGCCCATGTAACCCACTACAGCCCATGTAACATATTACAGCCCATGTAACACCCTACAGCCCATGTAACACACTACAGCCCATGTAACACATTACAGCCCATGTAACCCACTCCAGCCCATGTAACACACTCCAGCCCATGTAACCCACTCCAGCCCATGTAACACCCTACAGCCCATGTAACACACTCCAGCCCATGTAACACACTACAGCCCATGTAACACAGTTTCCTATGGATGCGGGTCACATCTGTGCATTTTATGGACTTTTTTCTGTTTTTTGGTTCCATAGACTTCAATGGATCGGAAATGTTTATTGAACACAAAATACACCCGGAATGTGGAACCTGCACAAGTGTGAATCAGACCTCAGTGTATATTGTTATCACTTCTACAAACTATGGGATGTTTGTATTTTTATACCTGTAATGGTGGCGATCAGCAACTTATAGCGGGACTGCGATATTGCGGCGGCCAATTAGACACTAACTGACACTTTGTGGGAACCACTGACACTAATTATATTGATCAATGCAAAAAATATGCACTGTCACTGTACCAATGACACTGGCTGGGAAGGGGTTAACATCAAAGGGTTAAATGTGTGCCTAGCTGGTGTTTTCAGTGTAGTGGGGGAGGTGCTTTTCCTAGGGGAAGACATGGATCAGTGTTTCTGCTTTACAGGATCCATGTCTTCTGTACTGAGAGAACGACAATCTGCCGTCTTTTCATAGACAGACTGCTATTCTGTCCGTGTGCTGATCGATCAGCGATCTGCCGGCAGACATCGGGACTGCAGGACCCGCTTTGTAATATCACAGCGATCTGCCGGCAGACATCGGGACTGCGGGACCCGCTTTGTAATATCACAGCGATCTGCCAGCAGACATCAGGACTGCGGGACCCGCTTTGTAATATCACAGCGATCTGCCGGCAGACATCAGGACTGCGGGACCCGCTTTGTAATATCACAGCGATCTGCCGGCAGACATCAGGACTGCGGGACCCGCTTTGTAATATCACAGCGATCTGCCGGCAGACATCAGGACTGCGGGACCCGCTTTGTAATATCACAGCGATCTGCCGGCAGACATCAGGACTGCGGGACCCGCTTTGTAATATCACAGCGATCTGCCGGCAGACATCAGGACTGCGGGACCCGCTTTGTAATATCACAGCGATCTGCCGGCAGACATCGGGACTGCGGGACCCACTTTGTAATATCACAGCGATCTGCCGGCGGACATCAGGACTGCGGGACCCGCTTTGTAATATCACAGCGATCTGCCGGCAGACATCGGGACTGCGGGACCCGCTTTGTAATATCACAGCGATCTGCCGGCAGACATCAGGACTGCGGGACCCGCTTTGTAATATCACAGCGATCTGCCGGCAGACATCAGGACTGCGGGACCCGCTTTGTAATATCACAGCGATCTGCCGGCAGACATCGGGACTGCGGGACTCGCTTTGTAATATCACAGCGATCTGCCGGCAGACATCAGGACTGCGGGACCCGCTTTGTAATATCACAGCGATCTGCCGGCAGACATCGGGACTGCGGGACCCGCTTTGTAATATCACAGCGATCTGCCGGCGGACATCGGGACTGCGGGACCCACTTTGTAATATCACAGCGATCTGCCGGCAGACATCGGGACTGCGGGACTCGCTTTGTAATATCACAGCGATCTGCCGGCAGACATCGGGACTGCGGGACCCGCTTTGTAATATCACAGCGATCTGCCGGCGGACATCGGGACTGCGGGACCCGCTTTGTAATATCACAGCGATCTGCCGGCAGACATCGGGACTGCGGGACCCGCTTTGTAATATCACAGCGATCTGCCGGAAGATATCGGGACCGCGGGACCCGCTTTGTAATATCACAGCGATCTGCCGGCAGACATCAGGACTGCGGGACCCGCTTTGTAATATCACAGCGATCTGCCGGCAGACATCGGGACTGCGGGACCCGCTTTGTAATATCACAGCGATCTGCCGGCAGACATCGGGACTGCGGGACCCGCTTTGTAATATCACAGCGATCTGCCGGCGGACATCGGGACTGCGGGACCCGCTTTGTAATATCACAGCGATCTGCCGGCAGACATCGGGACTGCGGGACCCACTTTGTAATATCACAGCGATCTGCCGGCAGACATCGGGACTGCGGGACCCGCTTTGTAATATCACAGCGATCTGCCGGCGGACATCGGGACTGCGGGACCCACTTTGTAATATCACAGCGATCTGCCGGCAGACATCAGGACTGCGGGACCCGCTTTGTAATATCACAGCGATCTGCCGGCAGACATCAGGACTGCGGGACCCGCTTTGTAATATCACAGCGATCTGCCGGCAGACATCGGGACTGCGGGACCCGCTTTGTAATATCACAGCGATCTGCCGGCGGACATCGGGACTGCGGGACCCACTTTGTAATATCACAGCGATCTGCCGGCAGACATCGGGACTGCGGGACTCGCTTTGTAATATCACAGCGATCTGCCGGCAGACATCGGGACTGCGGGACCCGCTTTGTAATATCACAGCGATCTGCCGGCAGACATCGGGACCGCGGGACCCGCTTTGTAATATCACAGCGATCTGCCGGCAGACATCAGGACTGCGGGACCCGCTTTGTAATATCACAGCGATCTGCCGGCAGACATCGGGACTGCGGGACCCGCTTTGTAATATCACAGCGATCTGCCGGCAGACATCGGGACTGCGGGACCCGCTTTGTAATATCACAGCGATCTGCCGGCGGACATCGGGACTGCGGGACCCACTTTGTAATATCACAGCGATCTGCCGGCAGACATCGGGACTGCGGGACTCGCTTTGTAATATCACAGCGATCTGCCGGCAGACATCGGGACTGCGGGACCCGCTTTGTAATATCACAGCGATCTGCCGGCGGACATCGGGACTGCGGGACCCGCTTTGTAATATCACAGCGATCTGCCGGAAGATATCGGGACCGCGGGACCCGCTTTGTAATATCACAGCGATCTGCCGGCAGACATCAGGACTGCGGGACCCGCTTTGTAATATCACAGCGATCTGCCGGAAGATATCGGGACCGCGGGACCCGCTTTGTAATATCACAGCGATCTGCCGGCAGACATCGGGACTGCGGGACTCGCTTTGTAATATCACAGCGATCTGCCGGCAGACATCGGGACTGCGGGACCCGCTTTGTAATATCACAGCGATCTGCCGGCAGACATCGGGACTGCGGGACCCACTTTGTAATATCACAGCGATCTGCCGGCAGACATCGGGACTGCGGGACCCGCTTTGTAATATCACAGCGATCTGCCGGAAGATATCGGGACCGCGGGACCCGCTTTGTAATATCACAGCGATCTGCCGGCAGACATCAGGACTGCGGGACCCACTTTGTAATATCACAGCGATCTGCCGGCAGACATCGGGACTGCGGGACCCGCTTTGTAATATCACAGCGATCTGCCGGAAGATATCGGGACCGCGGGACCCGCTTTGTAATATCACAGCGATCTGCCGGCAGACATCGGGACTGCGGGACTCGCTTTGTAATATCACAGCGATCTGCCGGCAGACATCGGGACTGCGGGACCCGCTTTGTAATATCACAGCGATCTGCCGGCAGACATCGGGACTGCGGGACCCACTTTGTAATATCACAGCGATCTGCCGGAAGATATCGGGACCGCGGGACCCGCTTTGTAATATCACAGCGATCTGCCGGCAGACATCAGGACTGCGGGACCCGCTTTGTAAAATCACAGCGATCTGCCGGCAGACATCGGGACTGTGGGTCCCGCTTTGTAATATCACAGCGATCTGCTGGCAGACATCAGGACTGCGGGACCCGCTTTGAAATATCACAGCGATCTGCCGGCGGACATCGGGACTGCGGGACCCGCTTTGTAATATCACAGCGATCTGCCGGCGGACATCGGGACTGCGGGACCCGCTTTGTAATATCACAGCGATCTGCCGGAAGATATCGGGACCGCGGGACCCGCTTTGTAATATCACAGCGATCTGCCGGCAGACATCAGGACTGCGGGACCCGCTTTGTAAAATCACAGCGATCTGCCGGCAGACATCGGGACTGTGGGTCCCGCTTTGTAATATCACAGCGATCTGCTGGCAGACATCAGGACTGCGGGACCCGCTTTGAAATATCACAGCGATCTGCCGGCGGACATCGGGACTGCGGGACCCGCTTTGTAATATCACAGCGATCTGCCGGCGGACATCGGGACTGCGGGACCCGCTTTGTAATATCACAGCGATCTGCCGGCAGACATCAGGACTGCGGGACCCGCTTTGTAATATCACAGCGATCTGCTGGCGGCGTCAATTCAAGTGCTGAATCACATATATACGCCATTCTGCAGAGCGCAGCGGTCCTGTAACTGTAGATCTGCTATGGGATGGTCAATGAAGGGTTAAATATCAGACACCTCATACTTACCTGCCCCCCCCCCCGATCCCCCCCATCTACCACCCCTGACCCCCCTCCAGATCTTCCCCCCCCATCCCCCCTGAGACCGGAGAGAAGAGCTGCTGCAGATGTGCTCAGTGCTGGATCCAGATCAGGTTCAGATGAGTATTTAGGGGGAGGGGGCTGTGCTTTCATTGTTAGGGTTTTTTTTTTTTTTTTTAACCTTTAAGCGGCTCTTCAGTCATTTTCTCATCTTTCCATCTTGTAACCTCCCTGGCGGTTTTCCCGAGTGTGGCTGGGGGTTAAATTTCAGCACCATTATCATTAACCCCCGAGTTACACTTGGGATTACATCTCAGGATCCTGGAGCGGTGTACTTACCTTGTCCCCAGGATCCTGTGATGTCCCCCCGCTGTGTCCGTGGGCTCTGTCCTCCTCCCGAAGCCTCTCTGTGCCAGGCTCCATTCCCTGCGAGCGTCGCGACGCACGGGGGCAGAGCCTGGCGGCAAATTAAAAAAAAAGTAAAAATCATAACACATACAGTACTGCATGAAATTCTCACATCCCTTTTTTCCCCAGTGCTTTGTCCAATGCCCTGCATGCAGTTTTATATGATATACAGTATACTGTTCTGTCTGCCTGGAAACTGGAGATTGTCCATAGCAACCAAAAAGTGTCCCTTTATGTCAAAAGTGGTTTTAGAGCAGCTAGAAAACTGTGATAGTAAATTAGAACACTTGCAGAATTGAGCGATAGTGAATCATGGAGAAATGTATTTTATTATTATTATTATATTATTATTTTTTTTAATTATTTATATTTATTTATTATATTATAATTTATGATTTTGTGTTTCAAACTTCATCATACCCAGGATATCTACTAGACTCTTGGTGGACAGATATAAGTGTGTTATTGTTAAGAATTACAGGCCTACAATATAAAATGCCAAATTTCCATGCAAAATAATTGTACCGCTTTCAGCACCTAAAATCCGAAATAATCATCCCGCCAAGGAGGCTAAATCTTCAGCTCTTGTTGTTGTTGTTCTTGTTGTTATAACTTTGGATAGTAAAACATTTTTTTCTGCTAGTAAATCCCTTATACAGCCACTTCCTGTTTCTTGTCTGGTCATTAGTCTAGGATTATGACATCATACACAGTTCTCTCTCTCTCACTCTCGTGAGAGTTTGCCAGAAAGGGGGGGGGGAGATTCATAAGAGGGCCAATGAGAACTGCAGAGCTGGAGGTGTGCCTCTGTATGTCTGTGTAAATCCAGGAAGAGAACAGGCAGCAGCTTCAGCTGCCCACAGTTAAAATGGCTGCAGCCAGACTCAGTGGGGGGAGATTTCTGCAGCATATTTGGCAAGTACAGAATCGCAGTATATATAAAATAATATGCAAAGTGGTTGGAGGGGAAGCTTCAGAATGGCAAACATGTTTTTATTACAAATGATGTGAGCAAGTGATGTAATTAAATGAAAATATGTGTATAAATTGAATTTGCATGAAACAAAATATTAAAGAATAAAAAATAAAATATAAAAAAATAAAAAATATATGAAGTGTACACTATCGTGCCAAAACACACATGTGAAAAACTCAAATATCAAAAAATGGTCACAACAGTAAAACATCAATCAAGACAAAGTGTGACAATGATGAAAATATCTGTTAATGATGAAATAATGCAAAGGTAGTGAACATAGTCCATATAATAAAACAGCAAGAAAAAAGTTCATGAAAACAGGGAAACACATCCACTTTCCATCAGACCGTACTCCATATGATTGAAGAAAGAAAAGAAGAATAAATAGATGTGACTTCCTATTGAAGTGAAGCCAAGAAAAAGTGATAAAGGTGGACCCTTACCCTCGATGGTGGACCCCCCTATTAGCGAGGTCTTGGGAGCAAGCAGATTTAGCCCTCTGCAGGGACCGTGTGGTGATGGTGTCCACAGCAGCTGACACATCCAGCGTCTCCAATCTGGACTGATCCAAGTCGTGTGTCTGGAAGGGGGAGAAGCGCCCACTTGCCCCCAAGGTGGTGGATAAAAAGACAAAAAGAGCTCCAATAGTATAGTATGTACTAGTGGGTTTATTATAAAAAGATAAAACGAAAACGGAAAAAACACAAGCCGTGAGAACACTCGTAAGAATCATAAAAAAAGCCGGCATATAAAACAAGCGAACACCCGTGCAGGTCATGGGGCGAACAGTGTGATGGCTTGCAATGCGTAGCCACGCCCTTACATGTTTCGTCACAACTGACGTCTTCAAAGGGGCACGGGCGACGCATTGAGCCATCACCTATGTAGTGTTAAGCGTGAACCAAGCCTCGTTTTCAACTTGGCTTCAAAACGATGTTAACTTTAATCAGAAGAGTCTAAAGGGAAAAACCAAGCCTCTACCTGGTGCTCTCCCCTGGATGAATGTTGCCATGGTGACTCACTGACGCAGAAGTGCCAAAAAGAGACGGTTTAACCCTATCTATAAGTGAACGTAAGTCCACTTTCCTACACATCTCTAAAAACATACTGTTCTCATCTCAGTATGCACTCATCTGGCAAACGGCCTTGGTGATTCACCTGGATCGCTATAAGGGAAATTTTACTTATCACCAAAGAGAAATATCTCAAGAAATAAAAAAATATTTAATTTAGAAAACCGGAATAATAAAAACTAAAAATTAAAAAATAGAAATAGATATCATTTAGACAAATAGACATAGGACCCCTCTATTTAAAATCAATACTGGGAGGCACATTCATTTGTGTGAAGAGCACCCAGTATCACAGAGTACAACAATCCGCTTAGTATTAAGGGATGCATACTTATATTGGATAAATAATCAATATAATTTTCAAACATTCCAAGTCACATAGACACATCCAGAGAGTTGGAATATAGAATCGTAAACAAATATAAATTATAAAATATTAAAATAAAATGACATTATGACCTATTACTCTTTATTAATTTAAATCACATAAATGGACGAAGGAGAGAAGGGAAAAGAAACAATATCTTAGGAATTATCAATAAATGCGTTTAACTCAATATCCACATTCAAACCTAGAAGCCTGAGAGAGCGGATCTTGTAAATCCACTCCATTTCAAACCTAGAAATAGCACGTCTCTTAGAACCCCCCTCCATGGAAGTTTGAGTTTGTCAATCCCTATAAATAAGGTCCCCCTAGGATCTTGTTTATGTGTCTCCAAATAATGTTTGGAGAAGGGGTGGCCCAAAAAACCTTTCTTAATATTTCCAATGTGTTCACTAAGTCTCACCTTTTAATGAACGGACGGTGCGGCCCACATAGTGGAGCCCGCACGGACAGGTAAGAAGGTACACAACGTGGGTTGTGGAACAAGTAATGAACGATTGTTAGAATGAAACTGACACACCTTTCTTTCAGTAAGGGCATTGATGGAAGAAACTTCACAGTTCCTACACTTATAGTAGCCTGTTAGGTGTTGAAAAAACAGGTTTATGAATGGGAGGGTCACATACAGTGGACACTACACGTGATTTAATTGAAGGGGCACTCCTAAAGACCAGCTGAGGTCTATCGGGAAGGAATGGTGGCTACGCATTGCAAGCCATCACACTGTTCGCCCCATGACCTGCACGGGTGTTCGCTTGTTTTATATGCCGGCTTTTTTTACGATTCTTACGAGTGTTCTCACGGCTTGTGTTTTCTCCGTTTTCATTTTATCTTTTTATAATAAACCCACTAGTACATACTATACCATTGGAGCTCTTTTTGTCTTTTTATCCACCACCTTGGGGACAAGTGGGCGCTTCTCCCCCTTCCAGACACACGACTTGGATCAGTCCAGATTGGAGACGCTGGATGTGTCAGCTGCTGTGGACGCCATCACCACACGGTCCCTGCAGAGGGCTAAATCTGCTTTCTCGCAAGACCTCGCTAATAGGGGGGTCCACCATCGAGGGTAAGGGTCCACTTTTATCCCTTTTTCTTGGATTCACTTCAATAGGAAGTCACATCTATTTATTCTTCTTTTCTTTCTTCAATCATATGGAGTACGGTCTGATGGAAAGTGGACGTGTTTCCCTGTTTTCATGAACTTTTTTTTTTGCTGTTTTATTATATGGACTTGTTATGGAAATGATTAAGAGCTCCAATCGAGCCCAAGGTTATCTGCTGCTGTCTCTAATTTGAAAAGTGTTGATATGCATGCATATAAAAGTAAACACTCTGAGACACACTCAGCACCGTTACTTGTTACACTTCTAATTTATTCAAGGCGGTGCTAATGTTTTATACACACAAATACGTCATTGCTATGTTAGTCTAATAGGTACATCTCATTGGTTAAGATAGAAAAGAAGATGGAGAATTTTCATAACGAGGTTTGGCTGTCTTTGGTTTTATCTTCAGTTCCGCGTTCTTCTGATGTGTGGGATGTAGGAGGTACCCGCCATCTTGAGAAAATATAGGAACAGAGCAAACCTGTATACTTATATAATGAGTAAGGAGAAAAATATGTATGCACATAAGAAAATAGACATTTTCAGATTACTATTATTATTATCTACATCACATTCCTTCACAATCCCCCCTAAAATGACTATTTTCTCTTTTCTGTCCCTAATACTAAAGGTCCTACTTTTAGCCTGGCCCTTCTCCTCAGCAACTCTTTTTGGCTGTATATAGAATTGGGCAGCAACTGTTCACTTCCCTCCTCGATACAGCTGGAGAGGTGCAGTCAGGCTCTATCTATCCCTATAACCCTATAGGGGTCCTCTTCTTCTTGGTGGAGAAACGTAGGTGTGCTATTGCCTACAGCCTTGCTCATTAACTTTTTATGAAAGGTAGAATACAGCATACAATCAGGGCTAAAAGGACCAGGATTATTAATACCCTTACCCGTATCTGGACGAGCACCTTCTGCCACCCACTCATCGAGCTAAAATATTGGTCCCATGGGTCTGTCATACCTGAGTTCTTTTTCAACTCCAGTGACAGATCTTCTAATTTCTTTATAGCTAGAGTAACCTTACCATTTGGGCCAATATTTTCAGGAATGTATGTACAACAGGTTCTCGTTTTTTCCTATGATTTTACAAAACACCTCCTTTCCCAGCTAGCACCATGTCTAAGGCCATCCGGTCCTGGAATGTCATGTAGGAAGTGGGGGCTAACTGGTCAGCAATTCCCTGGAGGGCATCTTTAGTGTAATTTACACATCTCTGTTGGTTATAATATGTGTAGTGTCAGGTCACCTAGAGGCTGGGTGACAGATGCACACCGTTGGGATCAGGAATGCACCGCAAGGTAGTGGTCCCTATGGCTGACTGCTGCGGATTGTACCCTGGGAGGTTCAGGAAGCAGGTCTACTGGATCACTGACACAGATCCCACTGGGAGCTAGAGCATAGATTCCCCAGGGCGCGGAGTCTAAGAGCCAGCAGGTGTTCACCAGAGCCTCTAGTGGTGAGGATGGAATGCGCTGCAGTCTGGCTCCAGGTCGCGGCCCCCAGGGTCTCACAGCTCACGCTCACGGTAGACTACAGGAGAAGAGGAAGGAGGGAGCTGGCTGGAACATCAGGGTCACAGGCAAACAGGGATGGTCGGGAACAGGCCAAAGTCGGTAACAGGAATCAGATGTAGGAAACACAGCAAGTACACACAGAGGCTAACACACAATGGTTGATCAGCACTGCTGGCTTGCAGTGCACAGGTTAATATAGGGTTCCCTGATAGGGCCTGGGGTGGGGCCATGCTTAGAGGGGAGGTTACAAAAGCTGTCAGGTGAGGGTCAGCTGGTCTCTAGAGATGAACACATGGAGACAGGTATGCTGATCGACAAACTCTATTGCATAACCATGACATGTAGTTAATCCAATCTACATTCTTGCTGACAGTTGTTATGGGGATCAAAGACTCAAAACCAGCTTTTACCTGGTCCCTGGCTTTAAACTCATCAGGGACCCCCTTTGTAACCCCTATGACATGTATGTATACATGAGAATCAAAGCTTCCGGAGAGAGCTGCTCGCTTCCTCCTCTGACTGTGTGCTGGGTCAGTGCATGTATCAGGGGTATCTTTGGTTAGGATATGGGGCTTTCTATTTTCATCTTTTTTTTTTTTTTCTAATGCACTCTGTGGTCGCCCAGTCTGGCCCTGTGTTCCAACCCACTGGCCCCCACAGAAACCACAACTCTGTCCCCAGTAACTGTCTGTGTGGCATACATATATGTCCTTACCGTCAGGGATATCACTGTACCAATGGCATCACCATGAAGGGTCAAACAGACAAGGTACTATGTCACAGTAATCTAAGGTAAAGGTGGTCACATGTGTACCTGAAGAGTTACACCAAAACGTAATTATGTTATCATTTTTGTGATGGCCACCTCCTGGGCCCCTCCCCCCTAGATCAAACAGAAAAAGGATATGCAGCACCCGAAAACACTCTCTCCTGCAGTGATAAGCGTGCATTCAGGTGTTCTTCCTGGCCAACTTGACTGAGGTGGCTGTGGTCACCAAAACTTGGAATGGACCATCATAACTTGGCTCAAGGATCTCCAGACAGTAGTTGGTGTGTTCCTGTATCTAATTCAGGATCTGGAATGGAAGAAAACACCTGGACATGCATTCAGGTTAATTCTCGTGATAATGTGGTTACATAATTAGTCAACACATCAGACTGCAACTGTAACTGTTGTGGAAAGTAACAACCAAGTCTGGGAGCTGAACCAAACAAAATGTCATAAGGGTATAGGGCATGTTTCCCCTGGGGGTGTGTCTGACACTGAACAGGGCAATGGGCTAACTGTCTGGCCAACTCATGTTAGTCTCTTGGGCCATCTTTAACATCCTGTTTTTAGTGTCCCATTCATCCTTTCTACCTTCCCGCTACTTTGAGGGTGGTATGGGATGTGTAGTGTCAACTGAACCCCCAGTGCTGCCCAAATCTCTTTAGTAAGGGTTGCTGTTAGGGCTGGTCCCTGATCTCTCAATATCACCTCTGGGACCCCAAATCTACATACTATCTCACTTAGTAGTTTCTTAGCTGTGGTCCTGGCAGTCGTGACCACTTCCACTAGGGCGTATTCGAATCTGCCACTTCTTGGCACTTGAGAATGATCAATTTGCATCCTCTGGAATGGGGTATAGGGCTTTTGCCAGGTGCTTCTTCTGTGCATCCTGGGTTGCATTCGGTGCAGATAATGCATGATCTGCAGAAGTTGTCGGTCAGTGGAGTAACTCTTGGTGCAACACTTGTTGATAAGAGATTTCATAAAAGTCTTTGTCAAGTGGGCAGCTCCATGTGCCCATTGCACCACAGCTGGGTACATACTCCTGGGTAGACAAGACTTCTTGTTGCACTCGAATAGTCCATTTCTGAGAGTTGCTCCTCTCCGTTTCCAGCTTTCCTTCTTATCCAGACTTGTTGTTTCCTGTAGTTCTTTTAGATAAACTCTGTCCACTGGGAAAGTCTGTAAGGTAAGCACGGGGTGGTCTTCTTCTACCACCCTGCTGTCCACTTCCCGTGGACCACCAGCTGTCTGGTTGGCAGCTGAATTGGCTAGATGATTGCCTTAAGCTTCCTTTGAGTTCATTTTGTTCATTTTGTTGTGTGCTTTACTCAGAATAGTCACTTGGGTTGGGAGAAGCAAGGCATAAATCAAGTTTTCACAGGTGTTCCTGCAGCCATCAGGAATCCTCTGTCCTAGATAACACCATAATCATGGGCAATGCTGAAAGCATATCTTGAGTCCATATGAATGTTGGCTCTTTTTCCCTCTGCCCATTTACGTGCTGTAGTGAGTGCTTACAGCTCTGCCTCCTGTGTAGACATCACCGGTGGTAAGGCTTCAGTTTGTAGAACAGTGTTTTCAGTGGTGACCGCGTGTCCTGTGTGGTCATGGGGTGACAAGTCAAGACTCTACTCCTCCTCCTTTCCCACCTCGAGAAGTGGAAGAAGGGTGGTAGGGTTCAGTGTTTGACAACTTAATAGAGTAATGCTGTCCAGTAGGAGGGAACACAGGAGTCTCAAGTGTCTGGTAGTGGACAAGTGTTTCGGCTGGATCTTGGTTGAATATGGCAACAACGTCATGGGGAGCAAGCAGAATGAGGCAGTGTCCGAGGACCAAGTTCAAAGTTTTGTCAAGCAAGGCTTGTGTAGCAAATCCAGCTCGCAGACACAATAGGCCTCCTCTTGCTACCGCATCCAGCCGACAGGAATAATATCCTATGGGGCGTAGGCTGATGTCGTGTGATTGGGTGAGTACACCTGCAGCATGTCCCAGACGTTCGGATACAAAGAGCTTGAGCGTTTTGTCGTAGTCTGGGAGCCCTAGCACCGGGGGTGGCGCACTTAAAGGCTTCAAACTTTACATATTTCTTCAGGAGACATCTGGAAGGGGTCTGATTGCAGAGCATCAGTAGGAAGGCTTCTGTAATCCATACTCTGCACTAGGAAATTAGTCCAAGGAAAATGACAGGTGTTGAGCACCACTGCAATTTGGGCTTTGAGGCTCTGCACCCCTGGTTGGCAAGATAGCACAACAGGCTTTCTGAGGTGACTTCAACAGGGGGTAAGTCAGCTGCACAAAGGAGAAGGTCATCAACACGTTGGAAGAGAATCACTTCCGGGTGTTCCTCTTGTCATGTGTCAAGGATGATAGCCATAGCTTTTGCAAACTGGCTTGGAAAGTTCTGTGCTCCTTGCGGCACAACTATTTAGGTATGTTGCCGTTTCTTTCCGTGGATGAATGCAAAAAGGTACCAGCAGGAGGGGTGAGGGTGGACACTGAAGAAAACGTTTGTAAGGTCCACCTCTGTGAAGTATTTTGCAGTCAAAGGCATCCACAGTAGGTACCTGGTTCTCTCTTTAGGATTCTCTTCCTGGGGTTATTGTGGTTTCCGGGGCAATGAAGCGCCCTCTTTTAGCTTGACTGAAACTGGTGGCACCTTTAAGTGACCGTTGTCTTCCGGTCCTGTGGACCATAGGCACGCAGGGATTCTGTCAAGTACTTCCTGCAGTATTGAACTTGAAGTTTTTTCTTCATTAAGTGTCATCAGGAGAGGCAGAGAACACAAAGCAGATTAGTCTTCTAAAGATAGGGGAGTATGTAACTTCATCCCCCCTTCAGGCGTGTCCTGATTGAGGCCTGTAGTCTGGGCAACACATCAGCTCCTAGTAGATTCAAGGGACATGTAGAGGACACCACAAATCTGGCAAGCAAATCAGGAAGTGGACTGGAGCGGAGTACCCCATCCATTCCTACGCGGGAAACATCAATAGTGGAAAGGAAAGAATTATCAGGCAGGTTCACCGCCCTCAACACACTTTTGGCTGCACCCCTGTCAATGAGGAAAGTGGTAGGTTTTTCGTCTGGGACATCTTGGGGCTCTGCATTCTTTTCTAAAGTGACCCCGTTTCCCACAGTTGTAACAGGTGATCCTTTCCCTGGTATTGGGCAGTGGTGGTGGACTAGTGTAGGCGGGATCTTCGTCATGGATTACCATGAGGGGCGTTGGTTTTTTACCTTTTTGATTTTCTATACCTCTGGTCACCAACAATAAATCAGACATTTTCATTGAATGGTATTCAGGGCGGGCCACCATCAGGCCTTTTCTGATATCCTCTCTGAGCCCTGAAACAAAAGCAGTTGATAACATGTGTTTGTGTGCCTTTAAGAGTCTAGCATGATACTTCTTCACAGACTCCCCTTTATCTTGGGTAATATCTTGGATTGTGGTCTTCTGATCCGTCAACTTCTCCTTTGCCCAGTCGTGGAGTTGTGCACAGAACTCCACGCCTGAGGTGTAGGAAGTGGCACTTGTCAGGCTGGCATCATTGAAGGCCATCTGCATGACTGGCCAAAAGACATATCCTGCTTTGATTTGGCATAGGCTGATCAAGTCTCTCCAGGCAGCTGAGTAAGTTTCTTGTATCTGCACTATCCTGTGGTAGAAGGGAATTGGCTGCTTCTCTGGGTCAGGCAGACTTGTCACTAAGGCCTCTGCTTGTGATAGAGTAAAAGCGACATACATCACTGGTGCCCCTTCTGGTAACCGAGACTGTTGTTGGGGCAGGGGCTGGCAAGGGGCACTGTTCCTTATGGTTGCCAGCATGTGTTTGAGATCCTCTCGGAACTGAGAGTCTGGAGCCGGATTGGGGGTTAAATCAGTGGGTGGCCTTGCTGCCTGCTGTTGGGCTTCCCACTCAGATGCTTCTTCATCATTAACATATCCGGCCTGGGAATGTGATGCTCCCGTATTGGGGAAGACAGGTGTGTGGTATGAACCATCTTGGTTTAAAACAGGGAGGGCTGGGTACAGGCTGTTTAAGCTTACTGGGTGTACCAAGATGGCCGCCGGCAGGAAGTGCACTGGACTGGGTAGAAAGTGAAGGCATGGGTGCACTAAGATGGCCGCCGGGCTGAGTTGTCACAGTGGGTTGTGCTTGGGTGGTGAGAAAGGAGTGGTTGTTAGACGGAGGGCAGTGCTGTCCCTCCCCTCCTTTGTTTCAAGTTCCAACATATCATCAGCTCTGTGATACACATACATAATACAATCGCCATCTTTCTTAACTTCCTTTATCCAATTTTCTTTATCACACAGGATTTTTCTCCCTGTTTCTTCAGCAACATAACTTTCGTCACTTCTTTCAACTTTGTTAACTATTTCAACATCTTCTTCTTTACAATATCACTTTCTTTTCTCTCTCACTTTTTCGGCTAACGGCTTGAGAGGAGAATACAACCAAGGGGTTAATATTTTTTCTCAGTGTTCTTATCAACAAATTCCTTGGGTGGGAGTACATAACGCTGCGCTCCTAGCTTCTACTGTTCTATCTCTTCGAGGGTCTGCCCAAACCCCCCTGTCACCGGGTAATGTACGTTTAATCTCAGTACAAGCACGTCAGGGGTAGTAGGGAGCAACGGCTTGTGACCCAACAGATCCTTCGGGTAGCCTCCTTCTCTGACTTTCACCAGTCCCCAACCCCTCTCATGTATAGCAAACAATAAACCACAAATACACTCACGACAGGACATTACACCTGCCACTCTTCGAACTGCAAAATTTCAGCAGGCTAAAATAACCACAAGGGCAGACCACCCTGCAAAAATAAACCCGTTTATAGACGTTTGCTACAAGGGAAACAATCTCATCCCAGAGGCCGAAAGCTCATCTGGAGATGAGACTACCCATTCACACATGTAGCACTTCAGGCTGCAAAGCCAGCAGCTGAAATTCCCCTCAAAGGTTCGTCGAACCCAGAGTAACCCGTCTATAACGTTTGCTACAAGGGAAACAATCTCATGCCAGAGGCCGAAAGCTCATCTGGAGATGAGACTACCCATTCACACATGTAGCACCCTTAGACTGCTGAGTTTTGTAGCCCAAAGAATGGCAGACAGTGAACAAATACAGTCAGCAGAAACCCATTGGCAGGTTCGTTAAAACAACCTCAGGCGAGGAATTACCTGCCTCTAAAACAGTCTCAGCATACCGACAGAATCCAGCCGTCAACCGAAAGATAAGAAAGTCGTACAGTGGTAAGAATATAAATCAAACTTACCGGTACTGTTAGGGCTGCGCAAGACCCCCTCTGTTATCTTTCAATTAATGCCCGAATGCTTGTCGCGGTATGGCTTCGACTGTAGCCTGAGGTCCCGGGTTTCGGCACCATCTGTTATGGAAATGATTAAGAGCTCCAATCGAGCCCAAGGTTATCTGCTGCTGTCTCTAATTTGAAAAGTGTTGATATGCATGCATATAAAAGTAAACACTCTGAGACACACTCAGCACCGTTACTTGTTACACTTCTAATTTATTCAAGGCGGTGTTAATGTTTTATACACACAAATACGTCATTGCTATGTTAATCTAATAGGTACATCTCATTGGTTAAGATAGTAAAGAAGATGGAGAATTTTCATAACGAGGTTTGGCTCTCTTTGGTTTTATCTTCAGTTCCGCGTTCTTCTGATGTGTGGGATGTGGGGGGTACCCGCCATCTTGAGAAAATATAGGAACAGAGCAAACCTGTATACTTATATAATGAGTAAGGAGAAAAATATGTATGCACATAAGAAAATAGACATTTTCAGATTACTATTATTATTATCTATATCACATTCCTTCACAGACTATGTTCACTACCTTTGCATTATTTCATCATTAACAGATATTTTCATCATTGTCACACTTTGTCTTGATTGATGTTTTACTGTTGTGACCATTTTTTGATATTTGAGTTTTTCACATGTGTGTTTTGGCACGATAGTGTACACTTCATATATTGTTTATTTTTTTATATTTTATTTTTTATTCTTTAATATTTTGTTTCATGCAAATTCAATTTATTTATACACATGTTTTCATTTAATGACATCACTTGTGCATACAAACTGTAAGCGCACCTTTTAGAATTATTGGAATATTTTGCACGGATATTCGTGTTTTATTGGTGCAGCTACAATCTTATCTTATTTTTTCATTCAGGTTCCCTAGCCCGGTTTTCCTAATTAGTATATAAATGATGAGAGCGGACTGCAGTTCCTCTCTAATGTAGAAGATGTGCGAGTTCTAGTAAATATCCCCCCCCCCCCCTGTGTCATGTGATAAACTCCAAGAAACGGATTCTACAGATAAGGCAAAAATCTCCTTTGATGGGAAGTCACCAAATACAAAAGTAATAAAAATGCTTTTCTTTAGTAGAGTAGGGGAGGTCTAGAACCCCTGTCAGCTTTTTATTCCTGTCTGTGTCACCGGTAAAGGTTTCCCCCTCACTTCCTGTCTGGGGTAATCATTGTCAGCAGAACAGGAAATGATTATTCACCAGCGGAGAGCCCGCCCGCCCTTTACTATGGCAGCACTGCGGTGATTACGTATATGTAAGTGATCCAGACTTTCCGGGGTAGGGGGTGCGCGCACGTGCACGCCGCCTCATCTGTGCTGTCATTTCCTACAGCACAAGTAGCCAATGATTTATGGCCGGGATCTGCTGATCAACTTAGCGAATCACAGCACAGAGCTCTGTACGGAGCAGCGATGCAAAGCAGGGAGAAAACACAACCACATCGATTAGTAAAATCACCACATATCACACATTGTTAGGAACACATATAACCCCTTCCCAGCCAGTGTCATTAGTACAGTGACAGTGCATGGTTTTAGCACTGATTACTGTATAAGTGTCATTGGTGAGGTCAGTGTCAGATTGTCCGCCGCACTACCACAATTCCACAGCTCCACTTGATCCTCTTGCACAGCTTGAGAATTACTCTGCAGAACTCCAATGGATTTATTCTTTGGAAACTAACAGTCTCTTATTGGCTCAGAAAAAGCCCCTTACAGGCCAGGAACTCTCAGTCCCTTAGATAAGTAGCACATGTGGAGGGAACTTCATCCTGAAACCCCTTCAGCTCCTCTGTAGACACTGATCCCAGCTCTACTGCTTGCAGGAAATGTTAGCCCACCTGGCTGCCTCTTCACCAACCCACCTGGCTGCCTCTTCACCAACCCACCTGGCTGCCTCTTCACCAACCCACCTGGCTGCCTCTTCACCAACCCACCTGGCTGCTTCTTCTTCACCAACCCACCTGACTGCCTCTTCACCAACCCACCTGACTGCCTCTTCACCAACCCACCTGACTGCCTCTTCACCAACCCACCTGGCTGCTTCTTCTTCCCAACCCACCTGACTGCCTCTTCACCAACCCACCTGACTGCCTCTTCACCAACCCACCTGGCTGCCTCTTCACCAACCCACCTGACTGCCTCTTCACCAACCCACCTGACTGCCTCTTCACCAACCCACCTGGCTGCTTCTTCTTCCCAGTCCACCTGACTGCCTCTTCACCAACCCACCTGGCTGCCTCTTCACCAACCCACCTGGCTGCCTCTTCACCAACCCACCTGGCTGCTTCTTCTTCACCAACCCACCTGGCTGCCTCTTCACCAACCCACCTGACTGCCTCTTCACCAACCCACCTGGCTGCCTCTTCACCAACCCACCTGGCTGCTTCTTCTTCACCAACCCACCTGGCTGCCTCTTCACCAACCCACCTGACTGCCTCTTCACCAACCCACCTGACTGCCTCTTCACCAACCCACCTGGCTGCCTCTTCACCAACCCACCTGGCTGCTTCTTCTTCACCAACCCACCTGGCTGCCTCTTCACCAACCCACCTGGCTGCCTCTTCACCAACCCACCTGGCTGCCTCTTCACCAACCCACCTGGCTGCTTCTTCTTCACCAACCCACCTGGCTGCCTCTTCACCAACCCACCTGACTGCCTCTTCACCAACCCACCTGACTGCCTCTTCACCAACCCACCTGACTGCCTCTTCACCAACCCACCTGGCTGCCTCTTCACCAACCCACCTGGCTGCCTCTTCACCAACCCACCTGGCTGCTTCTTCTTCACCAACCCACCTGGCTGCCTCTTCACCAACCCACCTGGCTGCCTCTTCACCAACCCACCTGACTGCCTCTTCACCAACCCACCTGGCTGCTTCTTCTTCCCAGTCCACCTGGCTGCCTCTTCACCAACCCACCTGGCTGCTTCTTCTTCCCAGTCCACCTGGCTGCCTCTTCACCAACCCACCTGGCTGCTTCTTCTTCCCAGTCCACCTGGCTGCCTCTTCACCAACCCACCTGACTGCTTCTTCTTCCCAGTCCACCTGGCTGCCTCTTCACCAACCCACCTGGCTGCCTCTTCACCAACCCACCTGGCTGCCTCTTCACCAACCCACCTGGCTGCCTCTTCACCAACCCACCTGGCTGCCTCTTTACCAACCCACCTGGCTGCTTCTTCCCCAGTCCACCTGACTGCCTCTTCACCAACCCACCTGGCTGCCTCTTCACCAACCCACCTGGCTGTCTCTTTACCAACCCACCTGGCTGCCTCTTTACCAACCCACCTGGCTGCCTCTTCACCAACCCACCTGGCTGCCTCTTCACCAACCCACCTGGCTGGCTCTTCACCAACCCACCTGGCTGCTTCTTCTTCCCAGTCCACCTGACTGCCTCTTTACCAACCCACCTGGCTGCCTCTTCACCAACCCACCTGGCTGCCTCTTCACCAACCCACCTGACTGCCTCTTCACCAACCCACCTGGCTGCCTCTTCACCAACCCACCTGGCTGCCTCTTCACCAACCCACCTGGCTGCCTCTTCACCAACCCACCTGGCTGCCTCTTTACCAACCCACCTGGCTGCCTCTTTACCAACCCACCTGGCTGCCTCTTTACCAACCCACCTGGCTGCCTCTTCACCAACCCACCTGGCTGCCTCTTCACCAACCCACCTGGCTGGCTCTTCACCAACCCACCTGGCTGCTTCTTCTTCCCAGTCCACCTGACTGCCTCTTTACCAACCCACCTGGCTGCCTCTTTACCAACCCACCTGGCTGCCTCTTTACCAACCCACCTGGCTGCCTCTTCACCAACCCACCTGACTGCCTCTTCACCAACCCACCTGGCTGCCTCTTCACCAACCCACCTGGCTGCCTCTTCACCAACCCACCTGGCTGCCTCTTTACCAACCCACCTGGCTGCCTCTTCACCAACCCACCTGGCTGCCTCTTCACCAACCCACCTGGCTGCCTCTTCACCAACCCACCTGGCTGGCTCTTCACCAACCCACCTGACTGCCTCTTCACCAACCCACCTGGCTGCTTCTTCTTCCCAGTCCACCTGACTGCCTATTTACCAACCCACCTGGCTGCCTCTTTACCAACCCACCTGGCTGCCTCTTTACCAACCCACCTGGCTGCCTCTTCACCAACCAACCTGGCTGCCTCTTCACCAACCCACCTGGCTGCTTCTTCTTCCCAGTCCACCTGACTGCCTCTTTACCAACCCACCTGGCTGCCTCTTCACCAACCCACCTGACTGCCTCTTCACCAACCCACCTGGCTGCCTCTTTACCAACCCACCTGGCTGCCTCTTCACCAACCCACCTGGCTGCCTCTTCACCAACCCACCTGACTGCCTCTTCACCAACCCACCTGACTGCCTCTTCACCAACCCACCTGGCTGCTTCTTCTTCCCAACCCACCTGACTGCCTCTTCACCAACCCACCTGACTGCCTCTTCACCAACCCACCTGACTGCCTCTTCACCAACCCACCTGGCTGCTTCTTCTTCCCAGTCCACCTGACTGCCTCTTCACCAACCCACCTGGCTGCCTCTTCACCAACCCACCTGGCTGCCTCTTCACCAACCCACCTGGCTGGGTCTTCACCAACCCACCTGGCTGCCTCTTCACCAACCCACCTGGCTGCCTCTTCACCAACCCACCTGACTGCCTCTTCACCAACCCACCTGGCTGCCTCTTCACCAACCCAACTGGCTGCCTCTTCACCAACCCACCTGGCTGCCTCTTTACCAACCCACCTGGCTGCCTCTTCACCAACCCACCTGGCTGCCTCTTCACCAACCCACCTGACTGCCTCTTCACCAACCCACCTGGCTGCCTCTTTACCAACCCACCTGGCTGCCTCTTCACCAACCCACCTGGCTGCCTCTTCACCAACCCACCTGACTGCCTCTTCACCAACCCACCTGACTGCCTCTTCACCAACCCACCTGGCTGCCTCTTCACCAACCCACCTGACTGCCTCTTCACCAACCCACCTGACTGCCTCTTCACCAACCCACCTGGCTGGGTCTTCACCAACCCACCTGGCTGCCTCTTCACCAACCCACCTGGCTGCCTCTTCACCAACCCACCTGGCTGCCTCTTCACCAACCCACCTGACTGCCTCTTCACCAACCCACCTGGCTGCCTCTTCACCAAGCCACCTGGCTGCCTCTTCACAAACCCACCTGGCTGCCTCTTCACCAACCCACCTGGCTGCCTCTTTACCAACCCACCTGACTGCCTCTTCACCAACCCACCTTGCTGCTTCTTCTTCCCAGTCCACCTGACTGCCTCTTCACCAACCCACCTGGCTGCCTCTTCACAAACCCACCTGACTGCCTCTTCACCAACCCACCTGACTGCCTCTTCACCAACCCACCTGGCTGCCTCTTCACCAACCCACCTGGCTGCCTCTTCACCAACCCACCTGGCTGCCTCTTCACCAACCCACCTGGCTGCCTCTTCACCAACCCACCTGACTGCCTCTTCACCAACCCACCTGACTGCCTCTTCACCAACCCACCTGGCTGCTTCTTCTTCCCAACCCACCTGACTGCCTCTTCACCAACCCACCTGGCTGCCTCTTCACCAACCCACCTGGCTGCCTCTTCACCAACCCACCTGACTGCCTCTTCACCAACCCACCTGACTGCCTCTTCACCAACCCACCTGGCTGCTTCTTCTTCCCAGTCCACCCGACTGCCTCTTCACCAACCCACCTGGCTGCCTCTTCACCAACCCACCTGGCTGCCTCTTCACCAACCCACCTGGCTGGGTCTTCACCAACCCACCTGGCTGCCTCTTCACCAACCCACCTGGCTGCCTCTTCACCAACCCACCTGACTGCCTCTTCACCAACCCACCTGGCTGCTTCTTCTTCCCAGTCCACCTGACTGCCTCTTCACCAACCCACCTGGCTGCCTCTTCACCAACCCACCTGGCTGCCTCTTCACCAACCCACCTGGCTGGCTCTTCACCAACCCACCTGGCTGCTTCTTCTTCCCAGTCCACCTGACTGCCTCTTCACCAACCCACCTGGCTGCCTCTTCACCAACCCACCTGGCTGCCTCTTCACCAACCCACCTGGCTGGGTCTTCACCAACCCACCTGGCTGCCTCTTCACCAACCCACCTGGCTGCCTCTTCACCAACCCACCTGACTGCCTCTTCACCAACCCACCTGGCTGCTTCTTCTTCCCAGTCCACCTGACTGCCTCTTCACCAACCCACCTGGCTGCCTCTTCACCAACCCACCTGGCTGCCTCTTCACCAACCCACCTGGCTGCTTCTTCTTCACCAACCCACCTGGCTGCCTCTTCACCAACCCACCTGGCTGCCTCTTCACCAACCCACCTGGCTGCCTCTTCACCAACCCACCTGGCTGCTTCTTCTTCACCAACCCACCTGGCTGCCTCTTCACCAACCCACCTGACTGCCTCTTCACCAACCCACCTGACTGCCTCTTCACCAACCCACCTGACTGCCTCTTCACCAACCCACCTGGCTGCTTCTTCTTCCCAGTCCACCTGACTGCCTCTTCACCAACCCACCTGGCTGCCTCTTCACCAACCCACCTGGCTGCCTCTTCACCAACCCACCTGGCTGCTTCTTCTTCACCAACCCACCTGGCTGCCTCTTCACCAACCCACCTGGCTGCCTCTTCACCAACCCACCTGACTGCCTCTTCACCAACCCACCTGACTGCCTCTTCACCAACCCACCTGGCTGCTTCTTCTTCCCAGTCCACCTGGCTGCCTCTTCACCAACCCACCTGGCTGCTTCTTCTTCCCAGTCCACCTGGCTGCCTCTTCACCAACCCACCTGGCTGCCTCTTCACCAACCCACCTGGCTGCTTCTTCTTCCCAGTCCACCTGGCTGCCTCTTCACCAACCCACCTGACTGCTTCTTCTTCCCAGTCCACCTGGCTGCCTCTTCACCAACCCACCTGGCTGCCTCTTCACCAACCCACCTGGCTGCCTCTTCACCAACCCACCTGACTGCCTCTTCACCAACCCACCTGGCTGCCTCTTCACCAACCCACCTGGCTGCCTCTTCACCAACCCACCTGGCTGCCTCTTCACCAACCCACCTGGCTGCTTCTTCCCCAGTCCACCTGACTGCCTCTTCACCAACCCACCTGGCTGCCTCTTCACCAACCCACCTGGCTGCCTCTTTACCAACCCACCTGGCTGTCTCTTTACCAACCCACCTGGCTGCCTCTTCACCAACCCACCTGGCTGCCTCTTCACCAACCCACCTGGCTGCCTCTTCACCAACCCACCTGGCTGCCTCTTCACCAACCCACCTGGCTGCCTCTTTACCAACCCACCTGGCTGCTTCTTCCCCAGTCCACCTGACTGCCTCTTCACCAACCCACCTGGCTGCCTCTTCACCAACCCACCTGGCTGCCTCTTTACCAACCCACCTGGCTGTCTCTTTACCAACCCACCTGGCTGCCTCTTTACCAACCCACCTGGCTGCCTCTTCACCAACCCACCTGGCTGCCTCTTCACCAACCCACCTGGCTGGCTCTTCACCAACCCACCTGGCTGCTTCTTCTTCCCAGTCCACCTGACTGCCTCTTTACCAACCCACCTGGCTGCCTCTTCACCAACCCACCTGGCTGCCTCTTCACCAACCCACCTGACTGCCTCTTCACCAACCCACCTGGCTGCCTCTTCACCAACCCACCTGGCTGCCTCTTCACCAACCCACCTGGCTGCTTCTTCCCCAGTCCACCTGGTTGCCTCTTCACCAACCCACCTGGCTGCCTCTTCACCAACCCACCTGGCTGCCTCTTTACCAACCCACCTGGCTGCCTCTTTACCAACCCACCTGGCTGCCTCTTTACCAACCCACCTGGCTGCCTCTTTACCAACCCACCTGGCTGCCTCTTCACCAACCCACCTGGCTGCCTCTTCACCAACCCACCTGGCTGGCTCTTCACCAACCCACCTGGCTGCTTCTTCTTCCCAGTCCACCTGACTGCCTCTTTACCAACCCACCTGGCTGCCTCTTTACCAACCCACCTGGCTGCCTCTTCACCAACCCACCTGGCTGCCTCTTCACCAACCCACCTGACTGCCTCTTCACCAACCCACCTGGCTGCCTCTTCACCAACCCACCTGGCTGCCTCTTCACCAACCCACCTGGCTGCCTCTTTACCAACCCACCTGGCTGCCTCTTCACCAACCCACCTGGCTGCCTCTTCACCAACCCACCTGGCTGCCTCTTCACCAACCCACCTGGCTGGCTCTTCACCAACCCACCTGACTGCCTCTTCACCAACCCACCTGGCTGCTTCTTCTTCCCAGTCCACCTGACTGCCTATTTACCAACCCACCTGGCTGCCTCTTTACCAACCCACCTGGCTGCCTCTTTACCAACCCACCTGGCTGCCTCTTCACCAACCAACCTGGCTGCCTCTTCACCAACCCACCTGGCTGCTTCTTCTTCCCAGTCCACCTGACTGCCTCTTTACCAACCCACCTGGCTGCCTCTTCACCAACCCACCTGACTGCCTCTTCACCAACCCACCTGGCTGCCTCTTCACAAACCCACCTGGCTGCCTCTTCACCAACCCACCTGACTGCCTCTTCACCAACCCACCTGACTGCCTCTTCACCAACCCACCTGGCTGCTTCTTCTTCCCAACCCACCTGACTGCCTCTTCACCAACCCACCTGGCTGCCTCTTCACCAACCCACCTGGCTGCCTATTCACCAACCCACCTGACTGCCTCTTCACCAACCCACCTGGCTGCCTCTTCACCAACCCACCTGACTGCCTCTTCACCAACCCACCTGACTGCCTCTTCACCAACCCACCTGGCTGCTTCTTCTTCCCAGTCCACCTGACTGCCTCTTCACCAACCCACCTGGCTGCCTCTTCACCAACCCACCTGGCTGCCTCTTCACCAACCCACCTGGCTGGGTCTTCACCAACCCACCTGGCTGCCTCTTCACCAACCCACCTGGCTGCCTCTTCACCAACCCACCTGACTGCCTCTTCACCAACCCACCTGGCTGCCTCTTCACCAACCCACCTGGCTGCCTCTTCACCAACCCACCTGGCTGCCTCTTTACCAACCCACCTGGCTGCCTCTTCACCAACCCACCTGGCTGCCTCTTCACCAACCCACCTGACTGCCTCTTCACCAACCCACCTGGCTGCCTCTTTACCAACCCACCTGGCTGCCTCTTCACCAACCCACCTGGCTGCCTCTTCACCAACCCACCTGACTGCCTCTTCACCAACCCACCTGACTGCCTCTTCACCAACCCACCTGGCTGCTTCTTCTTCCCAGTCCACCTGACTGCCTATTTACCAACCCACCTGGCTGCCTCTTTACCAACCCACCTGGCTGCCTCTTCACCAACCCACCTGGCTGCCTCTTCACCAACCCACCTGGCTGCCTCTTCACCAACCCACCTGACTGCCTCTTCACCAACCCACCTGGCTGCCTCTTCACCAACCCACCTGACTGCCTCTTCACCAACCCACCTGACTGCCTCTTCACCAACCCACCTGGCTGCTTCTTCTTCCCAGTCCACCTGACTGCCTCTTCACCAACCCACCTGGCTGCCTCTTCACCAACCCACCTGGCTGCCTCTTCACCAACCCACCTGGCTGGGTCTTCACCAACCCACCTGGCTGCCTCTTCACCAACCCACCTGGCTGCCTCTTCACCAACCCACCTGACTGCCTCTTCACCAACCCACCTGGCTGGGTCTTCACCAACCCACCTGGCTGCCTCTTCACCAACCCACCTGGCTGCCTCTTCACCAACCCACCTGGCTGCCTCTTCACCAACCCACCTGACTGCCTCTTCACCAACCCACCTGGCTGCCTCTTCACCAACCCACCTGGCTGCCTCTTCACCAACCCACCTGGCTGCTTCTTCTTCACCAACCCACCTGGCTGCCTCTTCACCAACCCACCTGGCTGCCTCTTCACCAACCCACCTGACTGCCTCTTCACCAACCCACCTGACTGCCTCTTCACCAACCCACCTGGCTGCTTCTTCTTCCCAGTCCACCTGGCTGCCTCTTCACCAACCCACCTGGCTGCTTCTTCTTCCCAGTCCACCTGGCTGCCTCTTCACCAACCCACCTGGCTGCCTCTTCACCAACCCACCTGGCTGCCTCTTCACCAACCCACCTGGCTGCCTCTTCACCAACCCACCTGGCTGCCTCTTCACCAACCCACCTGGCTGCCTCTTCACCAACCCACCTGGCTGCCTCTTTACCAACCCACCTGGCTGCTTCTTCCCCAGTCCACCTGACTGCCTCTTCACCAACCCACCTGGCTGCCTCTTCACCAACCCACCTGGCTGCCTCTTTACCAACCCACCTGGCTGTCTCTTTACCAACCCACCTGGCTGCCTCTTTACCAACCCACCTGGCTGCCTCTTCACCAACCCACCTGGCTGCCTCTTCACCAACCCACCTGGCTGGCTCTTCACCAACCCACCTGGCTGCTTCTTCTTCCCAGTCCACCTGACTGCCTCTTTACCGACCCACCTGGCTGCCTCTTCACCAACCCACCTGGCTGCCTCTTCACCAACCCACCTGACTGCCTCTTCACCAACCCACCTGGCTGCCTCTTCACCAACCCACCTGGCTGCCTCTTCACCAACCCACCTGGCTGCTTCTTCCCCAGTCCACCTGGCTGCCTCTTCACCAACCCACCTGGCTGCCTCTTCACCAACCCACCTGGCTGCCTCTTCACCAACCCACCTGGCTGCCTCTTTACCAACCCACCTGGCTGCCTCTTTACCAACCCACCTGGCTGCCTCTTTACCAACCCACCTGGCTGCCTCTTCACCAACCCACCTGGCTGCCTCTTCACCAACCCACCTGGCTGGCTCTTCACCAACCCACCTGGCTGCTTCTTCTTCCCAGTCCACCTGACTGCCTCTTTACCAACCCACCTGGCTGCCTCTTTACCAACCCACCTGGCTGCCTCTTTACCAACCCACCTGGCTGCCTCTTCACCAACCCACCTGGCTGCCTCTTCACCAACCCACCTGACTGCCTCTTCACCAACCCACCTGGCTGCCTCTTCACCAACCCACCTGGCTGCCTCTTCACCAACCCACCTGGCTGCCTCTTTACCAACCCACCTGGCTGCCTCTTCACCAACCCACCTGGCTGCCTCTTCACCAACCCACCTGGCTGCCTCTTCACCAACCCACCTGGCTGGCTCTTCACCAACCCACCTGACTGCCTCTTCACCAACCCACCTGGCTGCTTCTTCTTCCCAGTCCACCTGACTGCCTATTTACCAACCCACCTGGCTGCCTCTTTACCAACCCACCTGGCTGCCTCTTTACCAACCCACCTGGCTGCCTCTTCACCAACCAACCTGGCTGCCTCTTCACCAACCCACCTGGCTGCTTCTTCTTCCCAGTCCACCTGACTGCCTCTTCACCAACCCACCTGGCTGCCTCTTCACCAACCCACCTGACTGCCTCTTCACCAACCCACCTGGCTGCTTCTTCTTCCCAGTCCACCTGACTGCCTCTTTACCAACCCACCTGGCTGCCTCTTCACCAACCCACCTGACTGCTTCTTCACCAACCCACCTGGCTGCCTCTTCACCAACCAACCTGGCTGCCTCTTCACCAACCCACCTGGCTGCTTCTTCTTCCCAGTCCACCTGACTGCCTCTTTACCAACCCACCTGGCTGCCTCTTCACCAACCCACCTGACTGCCTCTTCACCAACCCACCTGGCTGCCTCTTCACCAACCCACCTGGCTGCTTCTTCTTCCCAACCCACCTGACTGCCTCTTCACCAACCCACCTGGCTGCCTCTTCACCAACCCACCTGGCTGCCTCTTCACCAACCCACCTGGCTGCCTCTTCACCAACCCACCTGACTGCCTCTTCACCAACCCACCTGGCTGCCTCTTCACCAACCCACCTGACTGCCTCTTCACCAACCCACCTGACTGCCTCTTCACCAACCCACCTGGCTGCTTCTTCTTCCCAGTCCACCTGACTGCCTCTTCACCAACCCACCTGACTGCCTCTTCACCAACCCACCTGACTGCCTCTTCACCAACCCACCTGGCTGCCTCTTCACCAACCCACCTGGCTGGGTCTTCACCAACCCACCTGGCTGCCTCTTCACCAACCCACCTGGCTGCCTCTTCACCAACCCACCTGACTGCCTCTTCACCAACCCACCTGACTGCCTCTTCACCAACCCACCTGGCTGCCTCTTCACCAACCCACCTGGCTGCCTCTTCACCAACCCACCTGGCTGCCTCTTCACCAACCCACCTGGCTGCCTCTTCACCAACCCACCTGACTGCCTCTTCACCAACCCACCTGACTGCCTCTTCACCAACCCATCTGGCTGCTTCTTCTTCCCAACCCACCTGACTGCCTCTTCACCAACCCACCTGGCTGCCTCTTCACCAACCCACCTGACTGCCTCTTCACCAACCCACCTGGCTGCCTCTTCACCAACCCACCTGACTGCCTCTTCACCAACCCACCTGGCTGCCTCTTCACCAACCCACCTGACTGCCTCTTCACCAACCCACCTGACTGCCTCTTCACCAACCCACCTGACTGCCTCTTCACCAACCCACCTGGCTGCTTCTTCTTCCCAGTCCACCCGACTGCCTCTTCACCAACCCACCTGGCTGCCTCTTCACCAACCCACCTGGCTGCCTCTTCACCAACCCACCTGGCTGGGTCTTCACCAACCCACCTGGCTGCCTCTTCACCAACCCACCTGGCTGCCTCTTCACCAACCCACCTGACTGCCTCTTCACCAACCCACCTGGCTGCTTCTTCTTCCCAGTCCACCTGACTGCCTCTTCACCAACCCACCTGGCTGCCTCTTCACCAACCCACCTGGCTGCCTCTTCACCAACCCACCTGGCTGGCTCTTCACCAACCCACCTGGCTGCTTCTTCTTCCCAGTCCACCTGACTGCCTCTTCACCAACCCACCTGGCTGCCTCTTCACCAACCCACCTGGCTGCCTCTTCACCAACCCACCTGGCTGGGTCTTCACCAACCCACCTGGCTGCCTCTTCACCAACCCACCTGGCTGCCTCTTCACCAACCCACCTGACTGCCTCTTCACCAACCCACCTGGCTGCTTCTTCTTCCCAGTCCACCTGACTGCCTCTTCACCAACCCACCTGGCTGCCTCTTCACCAACCCACCTGGCTGCCTCTTCACCAACCCACCTGGCTGCTTCTTCTTCACCAACCCACCTGGCTGCCTCTTCACCAACCCACCTGGCTGCCTCTTCACCAACCCACCTGGCTGCCTCTTCACCAACCCACCTGGCTGCTTCTTCTTCACCAACCCACCTGGCTGCCTCTTCACCAACCCACCTGACTGCCTCTTCACCAACCCACCTGACTGCCTCTTCACCAACCCACCTGACTGCCTCTTCACCAACCCACCTGGCTGCTTCTTCTTCCCAGTCCACCTGACTGCCTCTTCACCAACCCACCTGGCTGCCTCTTCACCAACCCACCTGGCTGCCTCTTCACCAACCCACCTGGCTGCTTCTTCTTCACCAACCCACCTGGCTGCCTCTTCACCAACCCACCTGGCTGCCTCTTCACCAACCCACCTGACTGCCTCTTCACCAACCCACCTGACTGCCTCTTCACCAACCCACCTGGCTGCTTCTTCTTCCCAGTCCACCTGGCTGCCTCTTCACCAACCCACCTGGCTGCTTCTTCTTCCCAGTCCACCTGGCTGCCTCTTCACCAACCCACCTGGCTGCCTCTTCACCAACCCACCTGGCTGCTTCTTCTTCCCAGTCCACCTGGCTGCCTCTTCACCAACCCACCTGACTGCTTCTTCTTCCCAGTCCACCTGGCTGCCTCTTCACCAACCCACCTGGCTGCCTCTTCACCAACCCACCTGACTGCCTCTTC
The DNA here is from genome assembly GCA_037952835.1 of Lithobates septentrionalis. NCBI lineage: Eukaryota > Metazoa > Chordata > Amphibia > Anura > Ranidae > Lithobates > Lithobates septentrionalis. The sequence goes on from JBBDGP010003758.1 coordinate 232,155, forward strand.
ACCAACCCACCTGGCTGCCTCTTCACCAACCCACCTGGCTGCTTCTTCCCCAGTCCACCTGACTGCCTCTTCACCAACCCACCTGGCTGCCTCTTCACCAACCCACCTGGCTGCCTCTTTACCAACCCACCTGGCTGTCTCTTTACCAACCCACCTGGCTGCCTCTTCACCAACCCACCTGGCTGCCTCTTCACCAACCCACCTGGCTGCCTCTTCACCAACCCACCTGGCTGCCTCTTCACCAACCCACCTGGCTGCCTCTTTACCAACCCACCTGGCTGCTTCTTCCCCAGTCCACCTGACTGCCTCTTCACCAACCCACCTGGCTGCCTCTTCACCAACCCACCTGGCTGCCTCTTTACCAACCCACCTGGCTGTCTCTTTACCAACCCACCTGGCTGCCTCTTTACCAACCCACCTGGCTGCCTCTTCACCAACCCACCTGGCTGCCTCTTCACCAACCCACCTGGCTGGCTCTTCACCAACCCACCTGGCTGCTTCTTCTTCCCAGTCCACCTGACTGCCTCTTTACCAACCCACCTGGCTGCCTCTTCACCAACCCACCTGGCTGCCTCTTCACCAACCCACCTGACTGCCTCTTCACCAACCCACCTGGCTGCCTCTTCACCAACCCACCTGGCTGCCTCTTCACCAACCCACCTGGCTGCTTCTTCCCCAGTCCACCTGGTTGCCTCTTCACCAACCCACCTGGCTGCCTCTTCACCAACCCACCTGGCTGCCTCTTTACCAACCCACCTGGCTGCCTCTTTCCCAACCCACCTGGCTGCCTCTTTACCAACCCACCTGGCTGCCTCTTTACCAACCCACCTGGCTGCCTCTTCACCAACCCACCTGGCTGCCTCTTCACCAACCCACCTGGCTGGCTCTTCACCAACCCACCTGGCTGCTTCTTCTTCCCAGTCCACCTGACTGCCTCTTTACCAACCCACCTGGCTGCCTCTTTACCAACCCACCTGGCTGCCTCTTCACCAACCCACCTGGCTGCCTCTTCACCAACCCACCTGACTGCCTCTTCACCAACCCACCTGGCTGCCTCTTCACCAACCCACCTGGCTGCCTCTTCACCAACCCACCTGGCTGCCTCTTTACCAACCCACCTGGCTGCCTCTTCACCAACCCACCTGGCTGCCTCTTCACCAACCCACCTGGCTGCCTCTTCACCAACCCACCTGGCTGGCTCTTCACCAACCCACCTGACTGCCTCTTCACCAACCCACCTGGCTGCTTCTTCTTCCCAGTCCACCTGACTGCCTATTTACCAACCCACCTGGCTGCCTCTTTACCAACCCACCTGGCTGCCTCTTTACCAACCCACCTGGCTGCCTCTTCACCAACCAACCTGGCTGCCTCTTCACCAACCCACCTGGCTGCTTCTTCTTCCCAGTCCACCTGACTGCCTCTTTACCAACCCACCTGGCTGCCTCTTCACCAACCCACCTGACTGCCTCTTCACCAACCCACCTGGCTGCCTCTTCACAAACCCACCTGGCTGCCTCTTCACCAACCCACCTGACTGCCTCTTCACCAACCCACCTGACTGCCTCTTCACCAACCCACCTGGCTGCTTCTTCTTCCCAACCCACCTGACTGCCTCTTCACCAACCCACCTGGCTGCCTCTTCACCAACCCACCTGGCTGGCTCTTCACCAACCCACCTGGCTGCTTCTTCTTCCCAGTCCACCTGACTGCCTCTTTACCAACCCACCTGGCTGCCTCTTTACCAACCCACCTGGCTGCCTCTTCACCAACCCACCTGGCTGCCTCTTCACCAACCCACCTGGCTGCCTCTTCACCAACCCACCTGACTGCCTCTTCACCAACCCACCTGGCTGCCTCTTCACCAACCCACCTGACTGCCTCTTCACCAACCCACCTGACTGCCTCTTCACCAACCCACCTGGCTGCTTCTTCTTCCCAGTCCACCTGACTGCCTCTTCACCAACCCACCTGGCTGCCTCTTCACCAACCCACCTGGCTGCCTCTTCACCAACCCACCTGGCTGGGTCTTCACCAACCCACCTGGCTGCCTCTTCACCAACCCACCTGGCTGCCTCTTCACCAACCCACCTGACTGCCTCTTCACCAACCCACCTGGCTGCCTCTTCACCAACCCACCTGGCTGCCTCTTCACCAACCCACCTGGCTGCCTCTTTACCAACCCACCTGGCTGCCTCTTCACCAACCCACCTGACTGCCTCTTCACCAACCCACCTGGCTGCCTCTTTACCAACCCACCTGGCTGCCTCTTCACCAACCCACCTGGCTGCCTCTTCACCAACCCACCTGACTGCCTCTTCACCAACCCACCTGACTGCCTCTTCACCAACCCACCTGGCTGCTTCTTCTTCCCAACCCACCTGACTGCCTCTTCACCAACCCACCTGGCTGCCTCTTCACCAACCCACCTGGCTGCCTCTTCACCAACCCACCTGGCTGCCTCTTCACCAACCCACCTGACTGCCTCTTCACCAACCCACCTGGCTGCCTCTTCACCAACCCACCTGACTGCCTCTTCACCAACCCACCTGACTGCCTCTTCACCAACCCACCTGGCTGCTTCTTCTTCCCAGTCCACCTGGCTGCCTCTTCACCAACCCACCTGGCTGCCTCTTCACCAACCCACCTGGCTGGGTCTTCACCAACCCACCTGGCTGCCTCTTCACCAACCCACCTGGCTGCCTCTTCACCAACCCACCTGACTGCCTCTTCACCAACCCACCTGGCTGGGTCTTCACCAACCCACCTGGCTGCCTCTTCACCAACCCACCTGGCTGCCTCTTCACCAACCCACCTGGCTGCCTCTTCACCAACCCACCTGACTGCCTCTTCACCAACCCACCTGGCTGGGTCTTCACCAACCCACCTGGCTGCCTCTTCACCAACCCACCTGGCTGCCTCTTCACCAACCCACCTGGCTGCCTCTTCACCAACCCACCTGGCTGCCTCTTCACCAACCCACCTGGCTGGGTCTTCACCAACCCACCTGGCTGCCTCTTCACCAACCCACCTGGCTGCCTCTTCACCAACCCACCTGACTGCCTCTTCACCAACCCACCTGGCTGGGTCTTCACCAACCCACCTGGCTGCCTCTTCACCAACCCACCTGGCTGCCTCTTCACCAACCCACCTGGCTGCCTCTTCACCAACCCACCTGACTGCCTCTTCACCAACCCACCTGGCTGCCTCTTCACCAAGCCACCTGGCTGCCTCTTCACAAACCCACCTGGCTGCCTCTTCACCAACCCACCTGACTGCCTCTTCACCAACCCACCTGACTGCCTCTTCACCAACCCACCTGGCTGCTTCTTCTTCCCAACCCACCTGACTGCCTCTTCACCAACCCACCTGGCTGCCTCTTCACCAACCCACCTGGCTGCCTCTTCACCAACCCACCTGACTGCCTCTTCACCAACCCACCTGGCTGCCTCTTCACCAACCCACCTGACTGCCTCTTCACCAACCCACCTGACTGCCTCTTCACCAACCCACCTGGCTGCTTCTTCTTCCCAACCCACCTGACTGCCTCTTCACCAACCCACCTGGCTGCTTCTTCTTCCCAGTCCACCTGACTGCCTCTTCACCAACCCACCTGGCTGCCTCTTCACAAACCCACCTGGCTGCCTCTTCACCAACCCACCTGACTGCCTCTTCACCAACCCACCTGGCTACCTCTTCACCAACCCACCTGGCTGCCTCTTCACCAACCCACCTGGCTGCCTCTTCACCAACCCACCTGACTGCCTCTTCACCAACCCACCTGACTGCCTCTTCACCAACCCACCTGGCTGCTTCTTCTTCCCAACCCACCTGACTGCCTCTTCACCAACCCACCTGGCTGCCTCTTCACCAACCCACCTGGCTGCCTCTTCACCAACCCACCTGACTGCCTCTTCACCAACCCACCTGGCTGCCTCTTCACCAACCCACCTGACTGCCTCTTCACCAACCCACCTGACTGCCTCTTCACCAACCCACCTGGCTGCTTCTTCTTCCCAACCCACCTGACTGCCTCTTCACCAACCCACCTGGCTGCTTCTTCTTCCCAGTCCACCTGACTGCCTCTTCACCAACCCACCTGGCTGCCTCTTCACCAACCCACCTGGCTGCCTCTTCACCAACCCACCTGGCTGGGTCTTCACCAACCCACCTGGCTGCCTCTTCACCAACCCACCTGGCTGCCTCTTCACCAACCCACCTGACTGCCTCTTCACCAACCCACCTGGCTGCTTCTTCTTCCCAGTCCACCTGACTGCCTCTTCACCAACCCACCTGGCTGCCTCTTCACCAACCCACCTGGCTGCCTCTTCACCAACCCACCTGGCTGGCTCTTCACCAACCCACCTGGCTGCTTCTTCTTCCCAGTCCACCTGACTGCCTATTTACCAACCCACCTGGCTGCCTCTTTACCAACCCACCTGGCTGCCTCTTTACCAACCCACCTGGCTGCCTCTTCACCAACCAACCTGGCTGCCTCTTCACCAACCCACCTGGCTGCTTCTTCTTCCCAGTCCACCTGACTGCCTCTTTACCAACCCACCTGGCTGCCTCTTCACCAACCCACCTGGCTGCCTCTTCACAAACCCACCTGGCTGCCTCTTCACCAACCCACCTGACTGCCTCTTCACCAACCCACCTGACTGCCTCTTCACCAACCCACCTGGCTGCTTCTTCTTCCCAGTCCACCTAACTGCCTCTTCACCAACCCACCTGGCTGCCTCTTCACCAACCCACCTGGCTGCTTCTTCTTCCCAGTCCACCTGACTGCCTCTTTACCAACCCACCTGGCTGCCTCTTTACCAACCCACCTGGCTGCCTCTTCACCAACCCACCTGGCTGCCTCTTCACCAACCCACCTGACTGCCTCTTCACCAACCCACCTGGCTGCCTCTTCACCAACCCACCTGGCTGCCTCTTCACCAACCCACCTGGCTGCCTCTTTACCAACCCACCTGGCTGCCTCTTCACCAACCCACCTGGCTGCCTCTTCACCAACCCACCTGGCTGCCTCTTCACCAACCCACCTGGCTGGCTCTTCACCAACCCACCTGACTGCCTCTTCACCAACCCACCTGGCTGCTTCTTCTTCCCAGTCCACCTGACTGCCTATTTACCAACCCACCTGGCTGCCTCTTTACCAACCCACCTGGCTGCCTCTTTACCAACCCACCTGGCTGCCTCTTCACCAACCAACCTGGCTGCCTCTTCACCAACCCACCTGGCTGCTTCTTCTTCCCAGTCCACCTGACTGCCTCTTTACCAACCCACCTGGCTGCCTCTTCACCAACCCACCTGACTGCCTCTTCACCAACCCACCTGGCTGCCTCTTCACAAACCCACCTGGCTGCCTCTTCACCAACCCACCTGACTGCCTCTTCACCAACCCACCTGACTGCCTCTTCACCAACCCACCTGGCTGCTTCTTCTTCCCAACCCACCTGACTGCCTCTTCACCAACCCACCTGGCTGCCTCTTCACCAACCCACCTGGCTGCCTCTTCACCAACCCACCTGGCTGCCTCTTCACCAACCCACCTGACTGCCTCTTCACCAACCCACCTGGCTGCCTCTTCACCAACCCACCTGACTGCCTCTTCACCAACCCACCTGACTGCCTCTTCACCAACCCACCTGGCTGCTTCTTCTTCCCAGTCCACCTGACTGCCTCTTCACCAACCCACCTGGCTGCCTCTTCACCAACCCACCTGGCTGCCTCTTCACCAACCCACCTGGCTGGGTCTTCACCAACCCACCTGGCTGCCTCTTCACCAACCCACCTGGCTGCCTCTTCACCAACCCACCTGACTGCCTCTTCACCAACCCACCTGGCTGCCTCTTCACCAACCCACCTGGCTGCCTCTTCACCAACCCACCTGGCTGCCTCTTCACCAACCCACCTGGCTGCCTCTTTACCAACCCACCTGGCTGCCTCTTCACCAACCCACCTGGCTGCCTCTTCACCAACCCACCTGACTGCCTCTTCACCAACCCACCTGGCTGCCTCTTTACCAACCCACCTGGCTGCCTCTTCACCAACCCACCTGGCTGCCTCTTCACCAACCCACCTGACTGCCTCTTCACCAACCCACCTGACTGCCTCTTCACCAACCCACCTGGCTGCTTCTTCTTCCCAACCCACCTGACTGCCTCTTCACCAACCCACCTGGCTGCCTCTTCACCAACCCACCTGGCTGCCTCTTCACCAACCCACCTGGCTGCCTCTTCACCAACCCACCTGACTGCCTCTTCACCAACCCACCTGGCTGCCTCTTCACCAACCCACCTGACTGCCTCTTCACCAACCCACCTGACTGCCTCTTCACCAACCCACCTGGCTGCTTCTTCTTCCCAGTCCACCTGACTGCCTCTTCACCAACCCACCTGGCTGCCTCTTCACCAACCCACCTGGCTGCCTCTTCACCAACCCACCTGGCTGGGTCTTCACCAACCCACCTGGCTGCCTCTTCACCAACCCACCTGGCTGCCTCTTCACCAACCCACCTGACTGCCTCTTCACCAACCCACCTGGCTGGGTCTTCACCAACCCACCTGGCTGCCTCTTCACCAACCCACCTGGCTGCCTCTTCACCAACCCACCTGGCTGCCTCTTCACCAACCCACCTGACTGCCTCTTCACCAACCCACCTGGCTGGGTCTTCACCAACCCACCTGGCTGCCTCTTCACCAACCCACCTGGCTGCCTCTTCACCAACCCACCTGGCTGCCTCTTCACCAACCCACCTGGCTGCCTCTTCACCAACCCACCTGGCTGGGTCTTCACCAACCCACCTGGCTGCCTCTTCACCAACCCACCTGGCTGCCTCTTCACCAACCCACCTGACTGCCTCTTCACCAACCCACCTGGCTGGGTCTTCACCAACCCACCTGGCTGCCTCTTCACCAACCCACCTGGCTGCCTCTTCACCAACCCACCTGGCTGCCTCTTCACCAACCCACCTGACTGCCTTTTCACCAACCCACCTGGCTGCCTCTTCACCAAGCCACCTGGCTGCCTCTTCACAAACCCACCTGGCTGCCTCTTCACCAACCCACCTGACTGCCTCTTCACCAACCCACCTGACTGCCTCTTCACCAACCCACCTTGCTGCTTCTTCTTCCCAGTCCACCTGACTGCCTCTTCACCAACCCACCTGGCTGCCTCTTCACAAACCCACCTGGCTGCCTCTTCACCAACCCACCTGACTGCCTCTTCACCAACCCACCTGGCTGCCTCTTCACCAACGCACCTGGCTGCCTCTTCACCAACCCACCTGACTGCCTCTTCACCAACCCACCTGACTGCCTCTTCACCAACCCACCTGGCTTCTTCTTCTTCCCAACCCACCTGACTGCCTCTTCACCAACCCACCTGGCTGCCTCTTCACCAACCCACCTGGCTGCCTCTTCACCAACCCACCTGACTGCCTCTTCACCAACCCACCTGGCTGCCTCTTCACCAACCCACCTGACTGCCTCTTCACCAACCCACCTGACTGCCTCTTCACCAACCCACCTGGCTGCTTCTTCTTCCCAACCCACCTGACTGCCTCTTCACCAACCCACCTGGCTGCTTCTTCTTCCCAGTCCACCTGACTGCCTCTTCACCAACCCACCTGGCTGCCTCTTCACCAACCCACCTGGCTGCCTCTTCACCAACCCACCTGGCTGGCTCTTCACCAACCCACCTGGCTGCTTCTTCTTCCCAGTCCACCTGACTGCCTATTTACCAACCCACCTGGCTGCCTCTTTACCAACCCACCTGGCTGCCTCTTTACCAACCCACCTGGCTGCCTCTTCACCAACCAACCTGGCTGCCTCTTCACCAACCCACCTGGCTGCTTCTTCTTCCCAGTCCACCTGACTGCCTCTTTACCAACCCACCTGGCTGCCTCTTCACCAACCCACCTGGCTGCCTCTTCACAAACCCACCTGGCTGCCTCTTCACCAACCCACCTGACTGCCTCTTCACCAACCCATGGCTGCCTCTTCACCAACCCACCTGGCTGCTTCTTCTTCCCAGTCCACCTGACTGCCTCTTCACCAACCCACCTGGCTGCCTCTTCACAAACCCACCTGGCTGCCTCTTCACCAACCCACCTGACTGCCTCTTCACCAACCCACCTGACTGCCTCTTCACCAACCCACCTGGCTGCTTCTTCTTCCCAACCCACCTGACTGCCTCTTCACCAACCCACCTGGCTGCCTCTTCACCAACCCACCTGGCTGCCTCTTCACCAACCCACCTGACTGCCTCTTCACCAACCCACCTGGCTGCCTCTTCACCAACCCACCTGACTGCCTCTTCACCAACCCACCTGACTGCCTCTTCACCAACCCACCTGGCTGCCTCTTCACCAACCCACCTGACTGCCTCTTCACCAACCCACCTGACTGCCTCTTCACCAACCCACCTGGCTGCTTCTTCTTCCCAGTCCACCTGACTGCCTCTTCACCAACCCACCTGGCTGCCTCTTCACAAACCCACCTGGCTGCCTCTTCACCAACCCACCTGACTGCCTCTTCACCAACCCACCTGACTGCCTCTTCACCAACCCACCTGGCTGCTTCTTCTTCCCAACCCACCTGACTGCCTCTTCACCAACCCACCTGGCTGCCTCTTCACCAACCCACCTGGCTGCCTCTTCACCAACCCACCTGACTGCCTCTTCACCAACCCACCTGGCTGCCTCTTCACCAACCCACCTGACTGCCTCTTCACCAACCCACCTGACTGCCTCTTCACCAACCCACCTGGCTGCCTCTTCACCAACCCACCTGACTGCCTCTTCACCAACCCACCTGGCTGCTTCTTCTTCCCAGTCCACCTGACTGCGTCTTCACCAACCCACCTGGCTGCCTCTTCACCAACCCACCTGGCTGCCTCTTCACCAACCCACCTGGCTGGCTCTTCACCAACCCACCTGGCTGCCTCTTCACCAACCCACCTGGCTGCCTCTTCACCAACCCACCTGGCTGCTTCTTCTTCCCAGTCCACCTGACTGCCTCTTTACCAACCCACCTGGCTGCCTCTTTACCAACCCACCTGGCTGCCTCTTTACCAACCCACCTGTCTGCCTCTTTACCAACCCACCTGGCTGCCTCTTTACCAACCCACCTGGCTGCCTCTTCACCAACCAACCTGGCTGCCTCTTCACCAACCCACCTGACTGCCTCTTCACCAACCCACCTGGCTGCCTCTTCACCAACCCACCTGACTGCCTCTTCACCAACCCACCTGACTGCCTCTTCACCAACCCACCTGGCTGCCTCTTCACCAACCCACCTGACTGCCTCTTCACCAACCCACCTGGCTGCTTCTTCTTCCCAGTCCACCTGACTGCCTCTTCACCAACCCACCTGGCTGCCTCTTCACCAACCCACCTAGCTGCCTCTTCACCAACCCACCTGACTGCCTCTTCACCAACCCACCTGGCTGCTTCTTCTTCCCAGTCCACCTGACTGCCTCTTTACCAACCCACCTGGCTGCCTCTTTACCAACCCACCTGGCTGCCTCTTTACCAACCCACCTGTCTGCCTCTTCACCAACCCACCTGGCTGCCTCTTTACCAACCCACCTGGCTGCCTCTTTACCAACCCACCTGGCTGCCTCTTTACCAACCCACCTGGCTGCCTCTTTACCAACCCACCTGGCTGCCTCTTCACCAACCCACCTGGCTGCCTCTTCACCAACCCACCTGACTGCCTCTTCACCAACCCACCTGGCTGCCTCTTCACCAACCCACCTGGCTGCCTCTTCACCAACCCACCTGGCTGGCTCTTCACCAACCCACCTGGCTGCCTCTTCACCAACCCACCTGGCTGCCTCTTCACCAACCCACCTGGCTGCTTCTTCTTCCCAGTCCACCTGACTGCCTCTTTACCAACCCACCTGGCTGCCTCTTTACCAACCCACCTGGCTGCCTCTTTACCAACCCACCTGGCTGCCTCTTTACCAACCCACCTGGCTGCCTCTTTACCAACCCACCTGGCTGCCTCTTCACCAACCAACCTGGCTGCCTCTTCACCAACCCACCTGACTGCCTCTTCACCAACCCACCTGACTGCCTCTTCACCAACCCACCTGACTGCCTCTTCACCAACCCACCTGGCTGCCTCTTCACCAACCCACCTGACTGCCTCTTCACCAACCCACCTGGCTGCTTCTTCTTCCCAGTCCACCTGACTGCCTCTTCACCAACCCACCTGGCTGCCTCTTCACCAACCCACCTGGCTGCCTCTTCACCAACCCACCTGACTACCTCTTCACCAACCCACCTGGCTGCTTCTTCTTCCCAGTCCACCTGACTGCCTCTTCACCAACCCACCTGGCTGCCTCTTTACCAACCCACCTGGCTGCCTCTTTACCAACCCACCTGGCTGCCTCTTTACCAACCCACCTGACTGCCTCTTCACCAACCCACCTGGCTGCCTCTTCACCAACCCACCTGGCTGCTTCTTCCCCAGTCCACCTGACTGCCTCTTCACCAACCCACCTGGCTGCCTCTTCACCAACCCACCTGGCTGCCTCTTTACCAACCCACCTGGCTGTCTCTTTACCAACCCACCTGGCTGCCTCTTTACCAACCCACCTGGCTGGCTCTTCACCAACCCACCTGGCTGCCTCTTCACCAACCCACCTGGCTGGCTCTTCACCAACCCACCTGGCTGCTTCTTCTTCCCAGTCCACCTGACTGCCTCTTTACCAACCCACCTGGCTGCCTCTTCACCAACCCACCTGGCTGCCTCTTCACCAACCCACCTGACTGCCTCTTCACCAACCCACCTGGCTGCCTCTTCACCAACCCACCTGGCTGCCTCTTCACCAACCCACCTGGCTGCTTCTTCCCCAGTCCACCTGACTGCCTCTTCACCAACCCACCTGGCTGCCTCTTCACCAACCCACCTGGCTGCCTCTTCACCAACCCACCTGGCTGCCTCTTTACCAACCCACCTGGCTGCCTCTTTACCAACCCACCTGGCTGCCGCTTCACCAACCCACCTGGCTGCCTCTTTACCAACCCACCTGGCTGCCTCTTTACCAACCCACCTGGCTGCCTCTTCACCAACCCACCTGGCTGCCTCTTCACCAACCCACCTGGCTGCCTCTTCACCAACCCACCTGGCTGGCTCTTCACCAACCCACCTGGCTGCCTCTTCACCAACCCACCTGGCTGCTTCTTCTTCCCAGTCCACCTGACTGCCTATTTACCAACCCACCTGGCTGCCTCTTTACCAACCCACCTGGCTGCCTCTTCACCAACCAACCTGGCTGCCTCTTCACCAACCCACCTGGCTGCTTCTTCTTCCCAGTCCACCTGACTGCCTCTTTACCAACCCACCTGGCTGCCTCTTCACCAACCCACCTGGCTGCCTCTTCACCAACCCACCTGGCTGCCTCTTCACCAACCCACCTGGCTGCCTCTTCACCAACCCACCTGGCTGCCTCTTCACAAACCCACCTGGCTGCCTCTTCACCAACCCACCTGACTGCCTCTTCACCAACCCACCTGACTGCCTCTTCACCAACCCACCTGGCTGCTTCTTCTTCCCAGTCCACCTGACTGCCTCTTCACCAACCCACCTGGCTGCCTCTTCACCAACCCACCTGGCTGCCTCTTCACCAACCCACCTGGCTGCCTCTTCACCAACCCACCTGGCTGCCTCTTCACCAACCCACCTGGCTGCCTCTTCACCAACCCACCTGACTGCCTCTTCACCAACCCACCTGGCTGCTTCTTCTTCCCAACCCACCTGACTGCCTCTTCACCAACCCACCTGGCTGCCTCTTCACCAACCCACCTGGCTGCCTCTTCACCAACCCACCTGGCTGCTTCTTCTTCCCAGTCCACCTGACTGCCTCTTCACCAACCCACCTGGCTGCCTCTTCACCAACCCACCTGGCTGCTTCTTCTTCCCAGTCCACCTGACTGCCTCTTCACCAACCCACCTGACTGCCTCTTCACCAACCCACCTGACTGCCTCTTCACCAACCCACCTGGCTGCTTCTTCTTCCCAGTCCACCTGACTGCCTCTTCACCAACCCACCTGGCTGCCTCTTCACCAACCCACCTGGCTGGCTCTTCACCAACCCACCTGGCTGGCTCTTCACCAACCCACCTGGCTGCCTCTTCACCAACCCACCTGGCTGCCTCTTCACCAACCCACCTGACTGCCTCTTCACCAACCCACCTGGCTGCTTCTTCTTCCCAGTCCACCTGACTGCCTCTTCACCAACCCACCTGGCTGCCTCTTCACCAACCCACCTGGCTGCCTCTTCACCAACCCACCTGGCTGCTTCTTCTTCCCAGTCCACCTGACTGCCTATTTACCAACCCACCTGGCTGCCTCTTTACCAACCCACCTGGCTGCCTCTTCACCAACCAACCTGGCTGCCTCTTCACCAACCCACCTGGCTGCTTCTTCTTCCCAGTCCACCTGACTGCCTCTTTACCAACCCACCTGGCTGCCTCTTCACCAACCCACCTGGCTGCCTCTTCACCAACCCACCTGGCTGCCTCTTCACAAACCCACCTGGCTGCCTCTTCACCAACCCACCTGACTGCCTCTTCACCAACCCACCTGACTGCCTCTTCACCAACCCACCTGGCTGCTTCTTCTTCCCAGTCCACCTGACTGCCTCTTCACCAACCCACCTGGCTGCCTCTTCACCAACCCACCTGGCTGGCTCTTCACCAACCCACCTGGCTGCCTCTTCACCAACCCACCTGGCTGCCTCTTCACCAACCCACCTGGCTGCCTCTTCACCAACCCACCTGACTGCCTCTTCACCAACCCACCTGACTGCCTCTTCACCAACCAACCTGGGTGCCTCTTCACCAACCCACCTGGTTGCTTCTTCTTCCCAGTCCACCTGACTGCCTCTTCACCAACCCACCTGGCTGCCTCTTCACCAACCCACCTGGCTGCCTCTTCACCAACCCACCTGGCTGCTTCTTCTTCCCAGTCCACCTGACTGCCTATTTACCAACCCACCTGGCTGCCTCTTTACCAACCCACCTGGCTGCCTCTTTACCAACCCACCTGGCTGCCTCTTCACCAACCAACCTGGCTGCCTCTTCACCAACCCACCTGGCTGCTTCTTCTTCCCAGTCCACCTGACTGCCTCTTTACCAACCCACCTGGCTGCCTCTTCACCAACCCACCTGGCTGCTTCTTCTTCACCAACCCACCTGGCTGCCTCTTCACCAACCCACCTGGCTGCCTCTTCACCAACCCACCTGACTGCCTCTTCACCAACCCACCTGACTGCCTCTTCACCAACCCACCTGGCTGCTTCTTCTTCCCAGTCCACCTGGCTGCCTCTTCACCAACCCACCTGGCTGCTTCTTCTTCCCAGTCCACCTGGCTGCCTCTTCACCAACCCACCTGGCTGCCTCTTCACCAACCCACCTGGCTGCTTCTTCTTCCCAGTCCACCTGGCTGCCTCTTCACCAACCCACCTGACTGCTTCTTCTTCCCAGTCCACCTGGCTGCCTCTTCACCAACCCACCTGGCTGCCTCTTCACCAACCCACCTGGCTGCCTCTTCACCAACCCACCTGACTGCCTCTTCACCAACCCACCTGGCTGCCTCTTCACCAACCCACCTGGCTGCCTCTTCACCAACCCACCTGGCTGCCTCTTCACCAACCCACCTGGCTGCTTCTTCCCCAGTCCACCTGACTGCCTCTTCACCAACCCACCTGGCTGCCTCTTCACCAACCCACCTGGCTGCCTCTTTACCAACCCACCTGGCTGTCTCTTTACCAACCCACCTGGCTGCCTCTTCACCAACCCACCTGGCTGCCTCTTCACCAACCCACCTGGCTGCCTCTTCACCAACCCACCTGGCTGCCTCTTCACCAACCCACCTGGCTGCCTCTTTACCAACCCACCTGGCTGCTTCTTCCCCAGTCCACCTGACTGCCTCTTCACCAACCCACCTGGCTGCCTCTTCACCAACCCACCTGGCTGCCTCTTTACCAACCCACCTGGCTGTCTCTTTACCAACCCACCTGGCTGCCTCTTTACCAACCCACCTGGCTGCCTCTTCACCAACCCACCTGGCTGCCTCTTCACCAACCCACCTGGCTGGCTCTTCACCAACCCACCTGGCTGCTTCTTCTTCCCAGTCCACCTGACTGCCTCTTTACCAACCCACCTGGCTGCCTCTTCACCAACCCACCTGGCTGCCTCTTCACCAACCCACCTGACTGCCTCTTCACCAACCCACCTGGCTGCCTCTTCACCAACCCACCTGGCTGCCTCTTCACCAACCCACCTGGCTGCTTCTTCCCCAGTCCACCTGGTTGCCTCTTCACCAACCCACCTGGCTGCCTCTTCACCAACCCACCTGGCTGCCTCTTTACCAACCCACCTGGCTGCCTCTTTACCAACCCACCTGGCTGCCTCTTTACCAACCCACCTGGCTGCCTCTTTACCAACCCACCTGGCTGCCTCTTCACCAACCCACCTGGCTGCCTCTTCACCAACCCACCTGGCTGGCTCTTCACCAACCCACCTGGCTGCTTCTTCTTCCCAGTCCACCTGACTGCCTCTTTACCAACCCACCTGGCTGCCTCTTTACCAACCCACCTGGCTGCCTCTTCACCAACCCACCTGGCTGCCTCTTCACCAACCCACCTGGCTGCCTCTTCACCAACCCACCTGGCTGCCTCTTCACCAACCCACCTGGCTGCCTCTTTACCAACCCACCTGGCTGCCTCTTCACCAACCCACCTGGCTGCCTCTTCACCAACCCACCTGGCTGCCTCTTCACCAACCCACCTGGCTGGCTCTTCACCAACCCACCTGACTGCCTCTTCACCAACCCACCTGGCTGCTTCTTCTTCCCAGTCCACCTGACTGCCTATTTACCAACCCACCTGGCTGCCTCTTTACCAACCCACCTGGCTGCCTCTTTACCAACCCACCTGGCTGCCTCTTCACCAACCAACCTGGCTGCCTCTTCACCAACCCACCTGGCTGCTTCTTCTTCCCAGTCCACCTGACTGCCTCTTTACCAACCCACCTGGCTGCCTCTTCACCAACCCACCTGACTGCCTCTTCACCAACCCACCTGGCTGCCTCTTCACAAACCCACCTGGCTGCCTCTTCACCAACCCACCTGACTGCCTCTTCACCAACCCACCTGACTGCCTCTTCACCAACCCACCTGGCTGCTTCTTCTTCCCAACCCACCTGACTGCCTCTTCACCAACCCACCTGGCTGCCTCTTCACCAACCCACCTGGCTGCCTCTTCACCAACCCACCTGGCTGCCTCTTCACCAACCCACCTGACTGCCTCTTCACCAACCCACCTGGCTGCCTCTTCACCAACCCACCTGACTGCCTCTTCACCAACCCACCTGACTGCCTCTTCACCAACCCACCTGGCTGCTTCTTCTTCCCAGTCCACCTGACTGCCTCTTCACCAACCCACCTGGCTGCCTCTTCACCAACCCACCTGGCTGCCTCTTCACCAACCCACCTGGCTGGGTCTTCACCAACCCACCTGGCTGCCTCTTCACCAACCCACCTGGCTGCCTCTTCACCAACCCACCTGACTGCCTCTTCACCAACCCACCTGGCTGCCTCTTCACCAACCCACCTGGCTGCCTCTTCACCAACCCACCTGGCTGGCTCTTCACCAACCCACCTGGCTGCCTCTTCACCAACCCACCTGGCTGCCTCTTCACCAACCCACCTGGCTGCTTCTTCTTCCCAGTCCACCTGACTGCCTCTTTACCAACCCACCTGGCTGCCTCTTTACCAACCCACCTGGCTGCCTCTTTACCAACCCACCTGGCTGCCTCTTTACCAACCCACCTGGCTGCCTCTTTACCAACCCACCTGGCTGCCTCTTCACCAACCAACCTGGCTGCCTCTTCACCAACCCACCTGACTGCCTCTTCACCAACCCACCTGGCTGCCTCTTCACCAACCCACCTGACTGCCTCTTCACCAACCCACCTGACTGCCTCTTCACCAACCCACCTGGCTGCCTCTTCACCAACCCACCTGACTGCCTCTTCACCAACCCACCTGGCTGCTTCTTCTTCCCAGTCCACCTGACTGCCTCTTCACCAACCCACCTGGCTGCCTCTTCACCAACCCACCTAGCTGCCTCTTCACCAACCCACCTGACTGCCTCTTCACCAACCCACCTGGCTGCTTCTTCTTCCCAGTCCACCTGACTGCGTCTTCACCAACCCACCTGGCTGCCTCTTCACCAACCCACCTGACTGCCTCTTCACCAACCCACCTGGCTGCCTCTTCACCAACCCACCTGACTGCCTCTTCACCAACCCACCTAGCTGCCTCTTCACCAACCCACCTGACTGCCTCTTCACCAACCCACCTGGCTGCTTCTTCTTCCCAGTCCACCTGACTGCCTCTTCACCAACCCACCTGGCTGCCTCTTTACCAACCCACCTGGCTGCCTCTTTACCAACCCACCTGGCTGCCTCTTTACCAACCCACCTGGCTGCCTCTTTACCAACCCACCTGGCTGCCTCTTCACCAACCCACCTGGCTGCCTCTTCACCAACCCACCTGACTGCCTCTTCACCAACCCACCTGGCTGCCTCTTCACCAACCCACCTGGCTGCCTCTTCACCAACCCACCTGGCTGGCTCTTCACCAACCCACCTGGCTGCCTCTTCACCAACCCACCTGGCTGCCTCTTCACCAACCCACCTGGCTGCTTCTTCTTCCCAGTCCACCTGACTGCCTCTTTACCAACCCACCTGGCTGCCTCTTTACCAACCCACCTGGCTGCCTCTTTACCAACCCACCTGGCTGCCTCTTTACCAACCCACCTGGCTGCCTCTTCACCAACCAACCTGGCTGCCTCTTCACCAACCCACCTGACTGCCTCTTCACCAACCCACCTGGCTGCCTCTTCACCAACCCACCTGACTGCCTCTTCACCAACCCACCTGACTGCCTCTTCACCAACCCACCTGGCTGCCTCTTCACCAACCCACCTGACTGCCTCTTCACCAACCCACCTGGCTGCTTCTTCTTCCCAGTCCACCTGACTGCCTCTTCACCAACCCACCTGGCTGCCTCTTCACCAACCCACCTGGCTGCCTCTTCACCAACCCACCTGGCTGCCTCTTTACCAACCCACCTGACTGCCTCTTCACCAACCCACCTGGCTGCCTCTTCACCAACCCACCTGGCTGCTTCTTCCCCAGTCCACCTGACTGCCTCTTCACCAACCCACCTGGCTGCCTCTTCACCAACCCACCTGGCTGCCTCTTTACCAACCCACCTGGCTGTCTCTTCACCAACCCACCTGACTACCTCTTCACCAACCCACCTGGCTGCTTCTTCTTCCCAGTCCACCTGACTGCCTCTTCACCAACCCACCTGGCTGCCTCTTTACCAACCCACCTGGCTGCCTCTTTACCAACCCACCTGGCTGCCTCTTTACCAACCCACCTGACTGCCTCTTCACCAACCCACCTGGCTGCCTCTTCACCAACCCACCTGGCTGCTTCTTCCCCAGTCCACCTGACTGCCTCTTCACCAACCCACCTGGCTGCCTCTTCACCAACCCACCTGGCTGCCTCTTTACCAACCCACCTGGCTGTCTCTTTACCAACCCACCTGGCTGGCTCTTCACCAACCCACCTGGCTGCCTCTTTACCAACCCACCTGGCTGCCTCTTCACCAACCCACCTGGCTGCCTCTTCACCAACCCACCTGACTGCCTCTTCACCAACCCACCTGGCTGCCTCTTCACCAACCCACCTGGCTGCCTCTTCACCAACCCACCTGGCTGCTTCTTCCCCAGTCCACCTGACTGCCTCTTCACCAACCCACCTGGCTGCCTCTTCACCAACCCACCTGGCTGCCTCTTCACCAACCCACCTGGCTGCCTCTTTACCAACCCACCTGGCTGCCTCTTTACCAACCCACCTGGCTGCCTCTTTACCAACCCACCTGGCTGCCTCTTCACCAACCCACCTGGCTGCCTCTTCACCAACGCACCTGGCTGGCTCTTCACCAACCCACCTGGCTGCTTCTTCTTCCCAGTCCACCTGACTGCCTCTTTACCAACCCACCTGGCTGCCTCTTTACCAACCCACCTGGCTGCCTCTTTACCAACCCACCTGGCTGCCTCTTCACCAACCCACCTGGCTGCCTCTTCACCAACCCACCTGACTGCCTCTTCACCAACCCACCTGGCTGCCGCTTCACCAACCCACCTGGCTGCCTCTTTACCAACCCACCTGGCTGCCTCTTTACCAACCCACCTGGCTGCCTCTTCACCAACCCACCTGGCTGCCTCTTCACCAACCCACCTGGCTGCCTCTTCACCAACCCACCTGGATGGCTCTTCACCAACCCACCTGGCTGCCTCTTCACCAACCCACCTGGCTGCTTCTTCTTCCCAGTCCACCTGACTGCCTATTTACCAACCCACCTGGCTGCCTCTTTACCAACCCACCTGGCTGCCTCTTCACCAACCAACCTGGCTGCCTCTTCACCAACCCACCTGGCTGCTTCTTCTTCCCAGTCCACCTGACTGCCTCTTTACCAACCCACCTGGCTGCCTCTTCACCAACCCACCTGGCTGCCTCTTCACCAACCCACCTGGCTGCCTCTTCACCAACCCACCTGGCTGCCTCTTCACCAACCCACCTGGCTGCCTCTTCACAAACCCACCTGGCTGCCTCTTCACCAACCCACCTGACTGCCTCTTCACCAACCCACCTGACTGCCTCTTCACCAACCCACCTGGCTGCTTCTTCTTCCCAGTCCACCTGACTGCCTCTTCACCAACCCACCTGGCTGCCTCTTCACCAACCCACCTGGCTGCCTCTTCACCAACCCACCTGGCTGCCTCTTCACCAACCCACCTGGCTGCCTCTTCACCAACCCACCTGGCTGCCTCTTCACCAACCCACCTGGCTGCCTCTTCACCAACCCACCTGACTGCCTCTTCACCAACCCACCTGGCTGCTTCTTCTTCCCAACCCACCTGACTGCCTCTTCACCAACCCACCTGGCTGCCTCTTCACCAACCCACCTGGCTGCCTCTTCACCAACCCACCTGGCTGCTTCTTCTTCCCAGTCCACCTGACTGCCTCTTCACCAACCCACCTGGCTGCCTCTTCACCAACCCACCTGGCTGCTTCTTCTTCCCAGTCCACCTGACTGCCTCTTCACCAACCCACCTGGCTGCTTCTTCTTCCCAACCCACCTGACTGCCTCTTCACCAACCCACCTGGCTGCCTCTTCACCAACCCACCTGGCTGCCTCTTCACCAACCCACCTGGCTGCTTCTTCTTCCCAGTCCACCTGACTGCCTCTTCACCAACCCACCTGACTGCCTCTTCACCAACCCACCTGACTGCCTCTTCACCAACCCACCTGGCTGCCTCTTCACCAACCCACCTGGCTGGCTCTTCACCAACCCACCTGGCTGCCTCTTCACCAACCCACCTGGCTGCCTCTTCACCAACCCACCTGACTGCCTCTTCACCAACCCACCTGGCTGCTTCTTCTTCCCAGTCCACCTGACTGCCTCTTCACCAACCCACCTGGCTGCCTCTTCACCAACCCACCTGGCTGCCTCTTCACCAACCCACCTGGCTGCTTCTTCTTCCCAGTCCACCTGACTGCCTATTTACCAACCCACCTGGCTGCCTCTTTACCAACCCACCTGGCTGCCTCTTCACCAACCAACCTGGCTGCCTCTTCACCAACCCACCTGGCTGCTTCTTCTTCCCAGTCCACCTGACTGCCTCTTTACCAACCCACCTGGCTGCCTCTTCACCAACCCACCTGGCTGCCTCTTCACCAACCCACCTGGCTGCCTCTTCACAAACCCACCTGGCTGCCTCTTCACCAACCCACCTGACTGCCTCTTCACCAACCCACCTGACTGCCTCTTCACCAACCCACCTGGCTGCTTCTTCTTCCCAGTCCACCTGACTGCCTCTTCACCAACCCACCTGGCTGCCTCTTCACCAACCCACCTGGCTGGCTCTTCACCAACCCACCTGGCTGCCTCTTCACCAACCCACCTGGCTGCCTCTTCACCAACCCACCTGGCTGCCTCTTCACCAACCCACCTGACTGCCTCTTCACCAACCCACCTGACTGCCTCTTCACCAACCAACCTGGGTGCCTCTTCACCAACCCACCTGGCTGCTTCTTCTTCCCAGTCCACCTGACTGCCTCTTCACCAACCCACCTGGCTGCCTCTTCACCAACCCACCTGGCTGCCTCTTCACCAACCCACCTGGCTGCTTCTTCTTCCCAGTCCACCTGACTGCCTATTTACCAACCCACCTGGCTGCCTCTTTACCAACCCACCTGGCTGCCTCTTTACCAACCCACCTGGCTGCCTCTTCACCAACCAACCTGGCTGCCTCTTCACCAACCCACCTGGCTGCTTCTTCTTCCCAGTCCACCTGACTGCCTCTTTACCAACCCACCTGGCTGCCTCTTCACCAACCCACCTGGCTGCTTCTTCTTCACCAACCCACCTGGCTGCCTCTTCACCAACCCACCTGGCTGCCTCTTCACCAACCCACCTGACTGCCTCTTCACCAACCCACCTGACTGCCTCTTCACCAACCCACCTGGCTGCTTCTTCTTCCCAGTCCACCTGGCTGCCTCTTCACCAACCCACCTGGCTGCTTCTTCTTCCCAGTCCACCTGGCTGCCTCTTCACCAACCCACCTGGCTGCCTCTTCACCAACCCACCTGGCTGCTTCTTCTTCCCAGTCCACCTGGCTGCCTCTTCACCAACCCACCTGACTGCTTCTTCTTCCCAGTCCACCTGGCTGCCTCTTCACCAACCCACCTGGCTGCCTCTTCACCAACCCACCTGGCTGCCTCTTCACCAACCCACCTGACTGCCTCTTCACCAACCCACCTGGCTGCCTCTTCACCAACCCACCTGGCTGCCTCTTCACCAACCCACCTGGCTGCCTCTTCACCAACCCACCTGGCTGCTTCTTCCCCAGTCCACCTGACTGCCTCTTCACCAACCCACCTGGCTGCCTCTTCACCAACCCACCTGGCTGCCTCTTTACCAACCCACCTGGCTGTCTCTTTACCAACCCACCTGGCTGCCTCTTCACCAACCCACCTGGCTGCCTCTTCACCAACCCACCTGGCTGCCTCTTCACCAACCCACCTGGCTGCCTCTTCACCAACCCACCTGGCTGCCTCTTTACCAACCCACCTGGCTGCTTCTTCCCCAGTCCACCTGACTGCCTCTTCACCAACCCACCTGGCTGCCTCTTCACCAACCCACCTGGCTGCCTCTTTACCAACCCACCTGGCTGTCTCTTTACCAACCCACCTGGCTGCCTCTTTACCAACCCACCTGGCTGCCTCTTCACCAACCCACCTGGCTGCCTCTTCACCAACCCACCTGGCTGGCTCTTCACCAACCCACCTGGCTGCTTCTTCTTCCCAGTCCACCTGACTGCCTCTTTACCAACCCACCTGGCTGCCTCTTTACCAACCCACCTGGCTGCCTCTTCACCAACCCACCTGGCTGCCTCTTCACCAACCCACCTGACTGCCTCTTCACCAACCCACCTGGCTGCCTCTTCACCAACCCACCTGGCTGCTTCTTCTTCCCAGTCCACCTGACTGCCTCTTCACCAACCCACCTGACTGCCTCTTCACCAACCCACCTGACTGCCTCTTCACCAACCCACCTGGCTGCTTCTTCTTCCCAGTCCACCTGACTGCCTCTTCACCAACCCACCTGGCTGCCTCTTCACCAACCCACCTGGCTGGCTCTTCACCAACCCACCTGGCTGCCTCTTCACCAACCCACCTGGCTGCCTCTTCACCAACCCACCTGACTGCCTCTTCACCAACCCACCTGGCTGCTTCTTCTTCCCAGTCCACCTGACTGCCTCTTCACCAACCCACCTGGCTGCCTCTTCACCAACCCACCTGGCTGCCTCTTCACCAACCCACCTGGCTGCTTCTTCTTCCCAGTCCACCTGACTGCCTATTTACCAACCCACCTGGCTGCCTCTTTACCAACCCACCTGGCTGCCTCTTCACCAACCAACCTGGCTGCCTCTTCACCAACCCACCTGGCTGCTTCTTCTTCCCAGTCCACCTGACTGCCTCTTTACCAACCCACCTGGCTGCCTCTTCACCAACCCACCTGGCTGCCTCTTCACCAACCCACCTGGCTGCCTCTTCACAAACCCACCTGGCTGCCTCTTCACCAACCCACCTGACTGCCTCTTCACCAACCCACCTGACTGCCTCTTCACCAACCCACCTGGCTGCTTCTTCTTCCCAGTCCACCTGACTGCCTCTTCACCAACCCACCTGGCTGCCTCTTCACCAACCCACCTGGCTGGCTCTTCACCAACCCACCTGGCTGCCTCTTCACCAACCCACCTGGCTGCCTCTTCACCAACCCACCTGGCTGCCTCTTCACCAACCCACCTGACTGCCTCTTCACCAACCCACCTGACTGCCTCTTCACCAACCAACCTGGGTGCCTCTTCACCAACCCACCTGGTTGCTTCTTCTTCCCAGTCCACCTGACTGCCTCTTCACCAACCCACCTGGCTGCCTCTTCACCAACCCACCTGGCTGCCTCTTCACCAACCCACCTGGCTGCTTCTTCTTCCCAGTCCACCTGACTGCCTATTTACCAACCCACCTGGCTGCCTCTTTACCAACCCACCTGGCTGCCTCTTTACCAACCCACCTGGCTGCCTCTTCACCAACCAACCTGGCTGCCTCTTCACCAACCCACCTGGCTGCTTCTTCTTCCCAGTCCACCTGACTGCCTCTTTACCAACCCACCTGGCTGCCTCTTCACCAACCCACCTGGCTGCTTCTTCTTCACCAACCCACCTGGCTGCCTCTTCACCAACCCACCTGGCTGCCTCTTCACCAACCCACCTGACTGCCTCTTCACCAACCCACCTGACTGCCTCTTCACCAACCCACCTGGCTGCTTCTTCTTCCCAGTCCACCTGGCTGCCTCTTCACCAACCCACCTGGCTGCTTCTTCTTCCCAGTCCACCTGGCTGCCTCTTCACCAACCCACCTGGCTGCCTCTTCACCAACCCACCTGGCTGCTTCTTCTTCCCAGTCCACCTGGCTGCCTCTTCACCAACCCACCTGACTGCTTCTTCTTCCCAGTCCACCTGGCTGCCTCTTCACCAACCCACCTGGCTGCCTCTTCACCAACCCACCTGGCTGCCTCTTCACCAACCCACCTGACTGCCTCTTCACCAACCCACCTGGCTGCCTCTTCACCAACCCACCTGGCTGCCTCTTCACCAACCCACCTGGCTGCCTCTTCACCAACCCACCTGGCTGCTTCTTCCCCAGTCCACCTGACTGCCTCTTCACCAACCCACCTGGCTGCCTCTTCACCAACCCACCTGGCTGCCTCTTTACCAACCCACCTGGCTGTCTCTTTACCAACCCACCTGGCTGCCTCTTCACCAACCCACCTGGCTGCCTCTTCACCAACCCACCTGGCTGCCTCTTCACCAACCCACCTGGCTGCCTCTTCACCAACCCACCTGGCTGCCTCTTTACCAACCCACCTGGCTGCTTCTTCCCCAGTCCACCTGACTGCCTCTTCACCAACCCACCTGGCTGCCTCTTCACCAACCCACCTGGCTGCCTCTTTACCAACCCACCTGGCTGTCTCTTTACCAACCCACCTGGCTGCCTCTTTACCAACCCACCTGGCTGCCTCTTCACCAACCCACCTGGCTGCCTCTTCACCAACCCACCTGGCTGGCTCTTCACCAACCCACCTGGCTGCTTCTTCTTCCCAGTCCACCTGACTGCCTCTTTACCAACCCACCTGGCTGCCTCTTCACCAACCCACCTGGCTGCCTCTTCACCAACCCACCTGACTGCCTCTTCACCAACCCACCTGGCTGCCTCTTCACCAACCCACCTGGCTGCCTCTTCACCAACCCACCTGGCTGCTTCTTCCCCAGTCCACCTGGTTGCCTCTTCACCAACCCACCTGGCTGCCTCTTCACCAACCCACCTGGCTGCCTCTTTACCAACCCACCTGGCTGCCTCTTTACCAACCCACCTGGCTGCCTCTTTACCAACCCACCTGGCTGCCTCTTTACCAACCCACCTGGCTGCCTCTTCACCAACCCACCTGGCTGCCTCTTCACCAACCCACCTGGCTGGCTCTTCACCAACCCACCTGGCTGCTTCTTCTTCCCAGTCCACCTGACTGCCTCTTTACCAACCCACCTGGCTGCCTCTTTACCAACCCACCTGGCTGCCTCTTCACCAACCCACCTGGCTGCCTCTTCACCAACCCACCTGACTGCCTCTTCACCAACCCACCTGGCTGCCTCTTCACCAACCCACCTGGCTGCCTCTTCACCAACCCACCTGGCTGCCTCTTTACCAACCCACCTGGCTGCCTCTTCACCAACCCACCTGGCTGCCTCTTCACCAACCCACCTGGCTGCCTCTTCACCAACCCACCTGGCTGGCTCTTCACCAACCCACCTGACTGCCTCTTCACCAACCCACCTGGCTGCTTCTTCTTCCCAGTCCACCTGACTGCCTATTTACCAACCCACCTGGCTGCCTCTTTACCAACCCACCTGGCTGCCTCTTTACCAACCCACCTGGCTGCCTCTTCACCAACCAACCTGGCTGCCTCTTCACCAACCCACCTGGCTGCTTCTTCTTCCCAGTCCACCTGACTGCCTCTTTACCAACCCACCTGGCTGCCTCTTCACCAACCCACCTGACTGCCTCTTCACCAACCCACCTGGCTGCCTCTTCACAAACCCACCTGGCTGCCTCTTCACCAACCCACCTGACTGCCTCTTCACCAACCCACCTGACTGCCTCTTCACCAACCCACCTGGCTGCTTCTTCTTCCCAACCCACCTGACTGCCTCTTCACCAACCCACCTGGCTGCCTCTTCACCAACCCACCTGGCTGCCTCTTCACCAACCCACCTGGCTGCCTCTTCACCAACCCACCTGACTGCCTCTTCACCAACCCACCTGGCTGCCTCTTCACCAACCCACCTGACTGCCTCTTCACCAACCCACCTGACTGCCTCTTCACCAACCCACCTGGCTGCTTCTTCTTCCCAGTCCACCTGACTGCCTCTTCACCAACCCACCTGGCTGCCTCTTCACCAACCCACCTGGCTGCCTCTTCACCAACCCACCTGGCTGGGTCTTCACCAACCCACCTGGCTGCCTCTTCACCAACCCACCTGGCTGCCTCTTCACCAACCCACCTGACTGCCTCTTCACCAACCCACCTGGCTGCCTCTTCACCAACCCACCTGGCTGCCTCTTCACCAACCCACCTGGCTGGCTCTTCACCAACCCACCTGGCTGCCTCTTCACCAACCCACCTGGCTGCCTCTTCACCAACCCACCTGGCTGCTTCTTCTTCCCAGTCCACCTGACTGCCTCTTTACCAACCCACCTGGCTGCCTCTTTACCAACCCACCTGGCTGCCTCTTTACCAACCCACCTGGCTGCCTCTTTACCAACCCACCTGGCTGCCTCTTTACCAACCCACCTGGCTGCCTCTTCACCAACCAACCTGGCTGCCTCTTCACCAACCCACCTGACTGCCTCTTCACCAACCCACCTGGCTGCCTCTTCACCAACCCACCTGACTGCCTCTTCACCAACCCACCTGACTGCCTCTTCACCAACCCACCTGGCTGCCTCTTCACCAACCCACCTGACTGCCTCTTCACCAACCCACCTGGCTGCTTCTTCTTCCCAGTCCACCTGACTGCCTCTTCACCAACCCACCTGGCTGCCTCTTCACCAACCCACCTAGCTGCCTCTTCACCAACCCACCTGACTGCCTCTTCACCAACCCACCTGGCTGCTTCTTCTTCCCAGTCCACCTGACTGCGTCTTCACCAACCCACCTGGCTGCCTCTTCACCAACCCACCTGACTGCCTCTTCACCAACCCACCTGGCTGCCTCTTCACCAACCCACCTGACTGCCTCTTCACCAACCCACCTAGCTGCCTCTTCACCAACCCACCTGACTGCCTCTTCACCAACCCACCTGGCTGCTTCTTCTTCCCAGTCCACCTGACTGCCTCTTCACCAACCCACCTGGCTGCCTCTTTACCAACCCACCTGGCTGCCTCTTTACCAACCCACCTGGCTGCCTCTTTACCAACCCACCTGGCTGCCTCTTTACCAACCCACCTGGCTGCCTCTTCACCAACCCACCTGGCTGCCTCTTCACCAACCCACCTGACTGCCTCTTCACCAACCCACCTGGCTGCCTCTTCACCAACCCACCTGGCTGCCTCTTCACCAACCCACCTGGCTGGCTCTTCACCAACCCACCTGGCTGCCTCTTCACCAACCCACCTGGCTGCCTCTTCACCAACCCACCTGGCTGCTTCTTCTTCCCAGTCCACCTGACTGCCTCTTTACCAACCCACCTGGCTGCCTCTTTACCAACCCACCTGGCTGCCTCTTTACCAACCCACCTGGCTGCCTCTTACCAACCCACCTGGCTGCCTCTTCACCAACCAACCTGGCTGCCTCTTCACCAACCACCTGACTGCCTCTTCACCAACCCACCTGGCTGCCTCTTCACCAACCCACCTGACTGCCTCTTCACCAACCCACCTGACTGCCTCTTCACCAACCCACCTGGCTGCCTCTTCACCAACCCACCTGACTGCCTCTTCACCAACCCACCTGGCTGCTTCTTCTTCCCAGTCCACCTGACTGCCTCTTCACCAACCCACCTGGCTGCCTCTTCACCAACCCACCTGGCTGCCTCTTCACCAACCCACCTGACTGCCTCTTCACCAACCCACCTGGCTGCTTCTTCTTCCCAGTCCACCTGACTGCGTCTTCACCAACCCACCTGGCTGCCTCTTCACCAACCCACCTGGCTGCCTCTTCACCAACCCACCTGACTACCTCTTCACCAACCCACCTGGCTGCTTCTTCTTCCCAGTCCACCTGACTGCCTCTTCACCAACCCACCTGGCTGCCTCTTTACCAACCCACCTGGCTGCCTCTTTACCAACCCACCTGGCTGCCTCTTTACCAACCCACCTGACTGCCTCTTCACCAACCCACCTGGCTGCCTCTTCACCAACCCACCTGGCTGCTTCTTCCCCAGTCCACCTGACTGCCTCTTCACCAACCCACCTGGCTGCCTCTTCACCAACCCACCTGGCTGCCTCTTTACCAACCCACCTGGCTGTCTCTTTACCAACCCACCTGGCTGGCTCTTCACCAACCCACCTGGCTGCCTCTTTACCAACCCACCTGGCTGCCTCTTCACCAACCCACCTGGCTGCCTCTTCACCAACCCACCTGACTGCCTCTTCACCAACCCACCTGGCTGCCTCTTCACCAACCCACCTGGCTGCCTCTTCACCAACCCACCTGGCTGCTTCTTCCCCAGTCCACCTGACTGCCTCTTCACCAACCCACCTGGCTGCCTCTTCACCAACCCACCTGGCTGCCTCTTCACCAACCCACCTGGCTGCCTCTTTACCAACCCACCTGGCTGCCTCTTTACCAACCCACCTGGCTGCCTCTTTACCAACCCACCTGGCTGCCTCTTCACCAACCCACCTGGCTGCCTCTTCACCAACGCACCTGGCTGGCTCTTCACCAACCCACCTGGCTGCTTCTTCTTCCCAGTCCACCTGACTGCCTCTTTACCAACCCACCTGGCTGCCTCTTTACCAACCCACCTGGCTGCCTCTTTACCAACCCACCTGGCTGCCTCTTCACCAACCCACCTGGCTGCCTCTTCACCAACCCACCTGACTGCCTCTTCACCAACCCACCTGGCTGCCGCTTCACCAACCCACCTGGGCTGCCTCTTTACCAACCCACCTGGCTGCCTCTTTACCAACCCACCTGGCTGCCTCTTCACCAACCCACCTGGCTGCCTCTTCACCAACCCACCTGGCTGCCTCTTCACCAACCCACCTGGATGGCTCTTCACCAACCCACCTGGCTGCCTCTTCACCAACCCACCTGGCTGCTTCTTCTTCCCAGTCCACCTGACTGCCTATTTACCAACCCACCTGGCTGCC
Organism: Lithobates septentrionalis; assembly: GCA_037952835.1. NCBI lineage: Eukaryota > Metazoa > Chordata > Amphibia > Anura > Ranidae > Lithobates > Lithobates septentrionalis. Next base: position 260,246 of record JBBDGP010003758.1, read on the forward strand.
TCTTTACCAACCCACCTGGCTGCCTCTTCACCAACCAACCTGGCTGCCTCTTCACCAACCCACCTGGCTGCTTCTTCTTCCCAGTCCACCTGACTGCCTCTTTACCAACCCACCTGGCTGCCTCTTCACCAACCCACCTGGCTGCCTCTTCACCAACCCACCTGGCTGCCTCTTCACCAACCCACCTGGCTGCCTCTTCACCAACCCACCTGGCTGCCTCTTCACAAACCCACCTGGCTGCCTCTTCACCAACCCACCTGACTGCCTCTTCACCAACCCACCTGACTGCCTCTTCACCAACCCACCTGGCTGCTTCTTCTTCCCAGTCCACCTGACTGCCTCTTCACCAACCCACCTGGCTGCCTCTTCACCAACCCACCTGGCTGCCTCTTCACCAACCCACCTGGCTGCCTCTTCACCAACCCACCTGGCTGCCTCTTCACCAACCCACCTGGCTGCCTCTTCACCAACCCACCTGGCTGCCTCTTCACCAACCCACCTGACTGCCTCTTCACCAACCCACCTGCTGCTTCTTCTTCCCAACCCACCTGACTGCCTCTTCACCAACCCACCTGGCTGCCTCTTCACCAACCCACCTGGCTGCCTCTTCACCAACCCACCTGGCTGCTTCTTTTCCCAGTCCACCTGACTGCCTCTTCACCAACCCACCTGGCTGCCTCTTCACCAACCCACCTGGCTGCTTCTTCTTCCCAGTCCACCTGACTGCCTCTTCACCAACCCACCTGGCTGCTTCTTCTTCCCAACCCACCTGACTGCCTCTTCACCAACCCACCTGGCTGCCTCTTCACCAACCCACCTGGCTGCCTCTTCACCAACCCACCTGGCTGCTTCTTCTTCCCAGTCCACCTGACTGCCTCTTCACCAACCCACCTGACTGCCTCTTCACCAACCCACCTGACTGCCTCTTCACCAACCCACCTGGCTGCCTCTTCACCAACCCACCTGGCTGGCTCTTCACCAACCCACCTGGCTGCCTCTTCACCAACCCACCTGGCTGCCTCTTCACCTAACCCACCTGACTGCCTCTTCACCAACCCACCTGGCTGCTTCTTCTTCCCAGTCCACCTGACTGCCTCTTCACCAACCCACCTGGCTGCCTCTTCACCAACCCACCTGGCTGCCTCTTCACCAAACCCACCTGGCTGCTTCTTCTTCCCAGTCCACCTGACTGCCTATTTACCAACCCACCTGGCTGCCTCTTTACCAACCCACCTGGCTGCCTCTTCACCAACCAACCTGGCTGCCTCTTCACCAACCCACCTGGCTGCTTCTTCTTCCCAGTCCCCCTGACTGCCTCTTTACCAACCCACCTGGCTGCCTCTTCACCAACCCACCTGGCTGCCTCTTCACCAACCCACCTGGCTGCCTCTTCACAAACCCACCTGGCTGCCTCCTTCACCAACCACCTGACTGCCTCTTCACCACCCACCTGACTGCCTCTTCACCAACCCACCTGGCTGCTTCTTCTTCCCAGTCCACCTGACTGCCTCTTCACCAACCCACCTGGCTGCCTCTTCACCAACCCACCTGGCTGGCTCTTCACCAACCCACCTGGCTGCCTCTTCACCAACCCACCTGGCTGCCTCTTCACCAACCCACCTGGCTGCCTCTTCACCAACCCACCTGACTGCCTCTTCACCAACCCACCTGACTGCCTCTTCACCAACCAACCTGGGTGCCTCTTCACCAACCCACC